>CAUYRH010112812.1:0-20819 GCA_963574655.1 Perodicticus potto | reverse complement strand
GGGCGCCTGTAGTCCCAGCTACTTGGGAGGCGGAGGCAAGAGACTCGCTTGAGCCCAGGAATTGGAGGTTGCTGTGAGCTGTGATGCCACGGCACTCTATCCAGGGTGACAGCTTGAGGCTCTGTCTCAAAAAAAAAAAATAAAAAAGAAAGAAAGAGCTGGAGGCTCCTTCTCTTCCCCTCTCCGCCATTGTGGTACATGTGATTAATTCCGTTTATTTCCATGTGCTCTCACAAGACTTTCAGAATCAAGCAATTTCTGGCCAAGAAACCAAAACAAAACTGTTCCATTCCCCAGTGGATTTGAATGAAAACTGGTAATAAAATCAGGTACAACTGGAAGAGGAGACACGGGAGAAGAACCTAGCTGGGTCCATGAGGTATCACTCACGAGATGGCATGTACTCACGCTATATTAAGGTCACCATCATCTTATATCAAGCCGAAAATGTCATCAGTTGAACAGTTGGCAGCATTTCATTGGGCAAATGAGATTTCGCTTTGTTTATATGCTTTTCATTAATAAGCTGGTTCAGTAATATGTGAGATCTTTTGTTTGGAAAATAAAAAGAAAAAGTTGAAGGCCAGTTCAGTGGCTCAATCACCCCTATATCCTAACTGAGGAAGGCAGAGGTAGAAGGTGCTCTTGAGCTTGGGAGTTTAAGACCATCCTGAGCAAGAGGGAGACTTCTCGCTACTAAACACAGAAAAAAATTCTTTTTTTTTGAGACAGAGTCTCACTATGTCACCCTTGGTAGAGTGCTGTGGCATCACAGCTCACAGCAACCTCAAACTCTTGGGCTTAAGCAATTTTCCTTGCCTCAGCCTCCCAAGTAGCTGGGAATACAGGCACCCGCCACAACCCCTGGCTATTTTTTGTTGTTGCAGTTGTCGTTTAGCTGGCCCCAGGCAGGGTTCAAACCCACCAGCCTTGTTGCATGTGGCCGGCGTTGTAACCACTGTGCTATAGGTGCCGAGCCACAAAACATAGAATAATTAGCCAGCATCCTGGCACGTGCCTGTAGTTCCAGCTACTTGGGAAGCTGAGGCAGGAGGATCACTTGAGCCCAGGAGTTTGAGGTTGTAGTGCGCTATGATGACCCTTCTGCACTCTAGCTAGGATGACAGAATGAGACTGTCTCAATAAAAGGAGTAGGAGATTGGAAGAGGGGAGCTGGGATATCCCTGGTCATTTTTCATATTTAACTGTGTGTTAAATACGTGAAGGCTGGCTGTGTTAAGTGAGACACGTGTGAGTTGCACTACTGAACATGACCATGGCAGAAGCTGGAAGTGCAAAGGAGATCTGCCAAACCAATTCCAGCCAATTTCAATGCATCTGATACCACAATATTTTAAAACTAAAAATCCAGGACAAATGCTAAACCAACGGAGGTATAAACTAGGAGTATCCTAGGCAAACTGGGACCAGTGGTCCTCCTGTGTCCTTCCTGTAGAAGGCAGTAGAGCTCTGCCATGCAGATGATCCTAAACAGGAGGACTCCAGTTCTAATTTCCTTATCTTGCTGGACTGCCTGTAGCAGGCAGATTCCCCAGGCCTTACTAACTTCACATTGCAGCCGATTTCCTGTTTGGAACTGTCGCCACCACCAGCCTCACATATTCGGTCTTGTTTGTTCTTTGTCTTCCCTGTGTACATTCATGAACAGGTGGGGATTAATCCTTTTCTTTTGAACATTGGCAGTTCTGTATGTGGCTTGTTTTTTGCCATTTATTATATTTTTGTATTTTATTATATATGTTATATTTTGCATTTTTATTTGCTTTTTTGTATGTATCTAATTAGGACACAGACTAAATGAATAAAAGCACTTGGAAGATGAGAAGTTTAAAACAAGTTATGACAGATGTAGACATCCGTTTGAATTGTCACTTTTTGATAATTGAGCTCATCCATCCATCTGTTTATTCAATAAACATTTATTAAGGTTTCTGTGTCAGAGATTGTTTGGTGCTAAGGGTACAGTGGTGAGCAAGATATACATCAATTACACACTCATCTTTCTTACTCTAAATAAATAAGTTTATGCCAAGAATGAACTGTGAAGAGTATCAAACTCATTTATTTTACTGAATAAGAATTAGCAGTCTTTGTTATTGAGGTTTATGTATATAAAATGAGAAAAAATAATGGGTGATGCTTTGATTTCATTAAAAAATGATAAATATAAAGGTAGAAATGTTAATTGGCTTGAAACTAGGTAACTCTTTAATGTGTGTGTTTCCTTCACAGTTGTATCGTGACTTGTGGAAGTGATGGTGATGTGAGGATTTGGGAGGACTTAGATGATGATGACCCGAAGTCCATTAACGTCGGAGAGAAAGCATATTCATGTGCTTTGAAGGTAGTAAAACAGTTATGCCACTTGATTGGACATGATCCTGCCACGTAATTTTTATGCTTGGGTGAAAAATACTTACGTGGAAGTTTTGAATGTAGACATACATTTTTGTTTCTCTTAAGAAATGGTATTTTAAAACATACAATAATGCTATAAGTGCCCACAATTTTCAGAGATAAACTCTGAATGGTTTATTAAAATGATTAAGGGAGTCTGGGTCCAGTGGCTCATGCTCATGCCTGTAATCCCAGCATTCTGGAAGGCCAGGGTGGGAGGATCACTTGAGCTCGGAGTTCAGTATCAGCATGAGCAAGAGGGAGATCCTGTCTATGCTAAAGATAGAAAGCATAGCTGGATGGTGGGCACCTGTAGTCCCAGCTACTTGGGAGATGAAGACAGGAGGATCACTTGAGCCCAGGAGTTGGAGGTTGCTGTGAGCTAGGTTGATGCCACCACATTCGAGCCTGGGACAGAGTAAGACTCTGTCTCAAAGGAAAAAAAAAAAGGTGCTTAATGGGCATTAATGGTGAACCAATGTAAATATGTTTGAGAAAATTATACTTTTCTTTTAAGAAACATTTAAATTTTCCCTTTTTTCCTTTGAGGGGTATCTTAGTGGTGTTTTTATCTCACTATGGTTTGAATGTACCCCCCATAAGCATATGTTAGAGGCCTGGCATGGTGGTTTACATCTTGAATCCTAGCACTCTGGGAGGCCAAAGTGGGAGGATTGCTCCAGGTCAGGAGTTCCAGGCCAGCCTGAGCAAAATGAGACAACTCTGCTAAAAATAGAAAAAGTTAGCCAGGTATGGTGGCAAGGACCTATAGTCCCAGCTACTCAGGAGACCGAGGCAGAAGGATCACCTGAGTTCAGGAGTTTGAGGTTGCTGTTAGCTATGACATCAGTGCAATGATGTCATACCATTCTACCCAGGGTAACAGAGTGACACTCTCAAAAAATAAAAAAAGTACATGCATTGGAAACTTAATCCCCAATATAAAAATGTTGGGAGGTGAGGCCCAGTGTGGTGTGATTAGGCCTTGAGGACCCTGGCCTCATGAGTGGATTAACACCATTATCTCAGGAGTGGGTTCCTTATGAAAGGGCGAGTTTGGTCCTCTTGCCCTTTTTATGCTTATGTCTGATGGGATGACAGAAAAAGGCCCCCTCTGTGTGTTGGCTTCTTGATCTTTTACCTCCAAGCCTCCACAATCATGAGCCAGTAAATTTCTGTTCATTATAGATCACCTAGTCTGTGGTGTTTTGTTACAGTAGCATAAAACAGACTTAAGATATCACTAAAGATAACTGAAAGAATTGTTCTAGAAAAAAAGAATGTTTCATTAACTTTCCCAATATATATTCATATTTCCCATGTTTTTGACATTTGTGTGAAGCAGATAGGGGGATTTTTTTTTTTTTGAGATAGTCTCCACACTGTCACCCTGGGCAGAGGGGTGTGGTAGGTTGTTGCTCACGGCAACCTCAAAATCCTGAGCTTGAGCGATCCTCTCGCTTCAGCCCCCCCCCCCCCCGGTAGCTGGGAATACAGGTGCCTGCCACCATGCTTGGCCAGTTTTTCTAATACAGCTCTTACTCAGGCTGGTTTGGAACTTCTGAGCTCAGGCAAAACACCTGCCTCAGCCAGCTCCCAGAGTGCTGGGATGACAGGTGTGAGCCGCTGCGCCCAGCCTGAGCTCTTCTTTATTTGTGATGACTTTTAACTTGAATATATTGTATTTGGGAAAAATCTTTCTGTGGGATTCATATTTTTTCTAAACCAAGCTCATTTAAGGCAGTTGAGATGGTATTTAGATACTCTTTTTCAAATGATCATATACAATGGAAAATATATTTCCAGAAGAAAAAACATAAATGACTACCATACATTAAATATAAGCTTAAATCTCACTAATAAGCAGTCAAGTCAAATACCATTGGGTATTTTTTTTTTCTGTAGGATTGGCAAGGATGAAAAATATTGCTAATCCCAGTATTAGGACTTAGTTCACAGTAAGTGAACCCTAGGGATCAGCAGAGTTGACTTCTCCCGAGTTCTGAGGGAGAAGCTTGTATTCCTGTGTTGTAGGTTCTGGTAGTGGTGACAGTCCTCCATGTTCTTGCCTCGCAGACACATCATTCCAGTCTCTGCCATGGTTTCTGCGTTTAGACTTTACCCCACAAAAAGACACAGAATGATTTTATTGTGGAAACACAGGACAACACTATAGTCGCTGTTGTGGCCGTGCCTTCTAGTGCCCTCTTTCCTTAAGACTAGCTGTTTTTTCTCTGAAAAAGTCTCTCTAGGGTGGCACCCATAGCTCAGTGGTTAGGGCGCTGGCCACATACACTGGGGCTGGTGGGTTCAAAAAGAAAAAAAAAGTCTCTGTAGTCTCCTTGATTTTTATGATACTTGGGGTCCATAAAAATACTGTCTAGTTACATGTTTCTTACCTGAAGTAAAAGAAAAATCAGAGGCTAAAAGATGTCTAGTAAAGGTAAAAAATTAAGTTTTCTAAAGCCAGCAATGAAACTTTCCTTTTTTCTTCCTAATGTACATTTCAAGAAAGCTATACAGTGAGTGATAATTTTTCTCTTGACATGAATTAGTTTTTTGTGTTTTTTCTTGGATTTTTGACTGTGGAGAGAATCCCAATTGATCTGGATTTGTTTTGCCAGTGTTTCTTCCGTTATTTTTCTTGTAGAATGGAAAATTGGTCACTGCAGTTTCTAATAATACTATTCAAGTCCACATTTTCCCTGAAGGAGTTCCAGATGGCATATTGACTCGCTTCACTACAAATGCAAACCACGTGGTCTTTAATGTGGACGGCACTAGAATTGCTGCTGGATCTGGGTAAGGCTCTTTGACATCCAAAAACAAAAATGTTAGAACAAAAAGGGCTCCTTCATTTATTTCAGGATAATATTTTCAGAACTCTATCCCTTCATTTTGTTGTTTCATTTTTATGTTCAAGCCTTTTTATCTAGTAAAAAGTTTGTTTTGAGACATAATCTAATTGTCACCCTCAGGAGAGTGCCATGGCATCACAGCTCACAGCAACCTCACACTCTTGGACTTAAGCGATTCTCTTGCCTCAGCCTCCTAAGAAGCTGGGACTACAAGTGCCTGCCACAACACCCGGCTATTTTTTTGTTATAGTTGTCGTTGTTTAGCAGGCTCTGGCTGGTTTCGAACCTGCCAGCCCTGGTGTGTGTGGCTGGCACCCTATCTACTGAGCTATGGGTGCCGAGCCCTAGTAAAAGTTTTTGAAGATATACTTGTACTTCCTTGTCAACTGAGATATATCGCTTTCCAGATGGCATGTTCAATAAATGCTCAAAAGATAGCCTGACACAGTATTTTTACAAATTATTTTATAGGCAGGCATTGTGGTGGACACCTGTAGTCCCAGCTACTTGTGAGGCTGAGACCAGAGGATCACTTGAGCCCAGGAGTTTGAGGTTGCTGTGGCTGTGATGCCATGGTGCTCTACCAGGGCACAGAGTGAGACTGTCTAAAAATGAAAAAAAAATTATTAGACTTTCAGCTGTACAGCTAGAATTTTTAGTTTCCCTTGCTGCTTGTCATAGGAAAAAATATAATTGAATTGCTGAGATAAAATGAAGGTCATGATTCTTTTTTAAATGGTGTGGCTGTAATTAGTAACACAAGCTGACAATGCAACTGAAGAAACCATTGAGGAAGTATTTGTACTATAACATATGGGAAATCTTGGGTTTTTAGCACGGTTAGTAGGGCACAACTAAAAGATAAGTTATTAAATTTGGGTTCCAAATTTTGTGTTACTATAAAGAAATTACAGCATTTACTTTTGTGACTTTGAGTTCATGGTTGAAAGCTTTTAGGAGAGAGGCTTTTGTACTGGCATTTATTCACGTGCGTCACTCTTGTGGTTCCTAGTGATTTTCTAGTCAAAATTGTGGATGTGGCAGATAGCAGCCAACAGAGAACATTGAGAGGACACGACGCCCCCGTTCTGAGCCTTTCCTTTGATCCTAAGGATGTCTTTCTGGTAATTGTTACTTCCCTCTCTTTGTGTTTTTCCGGAACATGTTCAATAAACTTTAAGAGAGGTAGCAGACAGTTTCATCCAGTTGATAAAAGGCTATTTGATTTAATCAGTTGAACTAGTTTCTCTGTGGCATTTCTATGAATTATAGTATTATGAGAATCTATTGTTTAACTCCTGCAGGCATCAGCTAGCTGTGATGGATCTGTCAAGGTGTGGCAAATTTCAGATCAGGTAAACTCATCAATTTAAACTTAAAACTTTTGTTAATTTCCATCATGTGTTGGGTATTAACATATTGTGTTATTGGGCCAAATTAATATTTGTTTTATTTAGAGTTCTTTGTGTAAATGTAGCTTTTAAATATTTTTGTAATCAAATTCCACAGTAGTCTAATGTAAAAGAAAATATATTGAAGACTTTTGTACCCAATCACAAAGGGAATGATAGATTTATATTTTATTTTTTAAGTTTTGTGAATCAAGCCACTGATTCAATTATTACATATTTATAAGATAAATGGCATGTGGGGGGCCTTGTGTTAGCTTTTGGGGATACAAAAATAAAGCATTGACTACACTTGATTTGGAAAGCCTCACATATAACTTATTTTAACTTAGCCTGATAAAGGGTTTAAAGAAGCTATGAAGGAAAGTACTCTCCAGTTGGCAGAGGGAACAGTTAGGTTTTCCTGAGGCAGTCAGAACTGGGCATCTCCAGGGACAACGTGGCTGACGCGGAGAATGACCCCTCACAGATGGGCCTCACTGGCCACAGCTGCTTCTCCTTCCTTACTCTTGAGCTACTTAGAAAGACCGACTTTGACCCCTTAATATTTACTAGTAGACCTTTAAAGTTGTATTTGTTTTTGTAGATGTTTTAAGATTTGAACGTGGCTGTATGTGTGTGTTCATTCACTCAGTATGGTTGCTTATTCTTTGCAGGAAGTATTCTTACTTAATTATTTAAGATTATACTCTTCATAGCTCTGAAAGACTTAAAGCAATTTAGGTAAATCAGGTGTTATTTATAATCAAATTAAAGTACATTAAGTTGCTTTTTCTGAAATATATATCAGTTTGAAGAGACCATCTATTAAATGTTTTCAGTTCTGCATATATTTTCAGGGAGAGTTTTCATAAAAGGAAATAAATTTTCTTTTTAAAAAATCAGACCTGTGCTATTAGTTGGCCACTGCTGCAAAAATGCAATGATGTGACAAATGCAAAATCAATCTGCAGACTTGCTTGGCAGCCAAAAAATGGGAAGGTAAGTGACGAATTTTTCAACCTTTATTTAAATTATTTATTCCACTCCTTGCCAACTTTGAATGTAAGCATAGGTTTTTTTTTTTTTTTTTCTGTAGAGACAGAGTCTCACTTTGTCACCCTTGGTAGAGTGCTGTGCAGTCACAGCTCACAGCAACCTCCAGGTCCTGGGCTTAGGTGATTCTCTTGCCTCAGCCTCCCAAGTAGCTGGGACTACAGGCGCCCGCCACAACGCCTGGCTAGTTTTTGATGCAGTTTGGCCGGGGTCGGGTTTGAACCCACCACCCTCGGTATATGGGGCCGGTGCCCTACTCGCTGAGCCACAGGCACCGCCCAAGAATAGTTTTTTAATTGTAAGTTTTTGTTTCATTTGGATTATAAATTTTAGAGTCCCGAGCCAAATGATTAATACTGAAATAATTAAAGAAATATTTCAATTTTTTTGAAGATTCCCTTTCAAGTGTATATTTTACATAAATTAATTTTATATTTTTATTTACATTCATGCTGAGTGGAATAATTCTGAAAATAATATTGATACATACACTCCCACCATTACTGTTTAACATTTTGAAAGTACTAAGCCATAAAGAGAAAGATACGCAGAGTTGGAAAGGAACAAGGGTGTGTTTATTGTTTGTAAATTGAATGCTTAAGTATACAAGGAAATCCCGAGAAATCAAAAGAGGGAGAAAACTATAAGGACCAGTAAGAAAATTCAGTAAGATTGCTGGAAGCAAAATTAACAAAGTCGATAACAATTTTATATACAAACAATAGCAATAAACAAAATGTAGTGAAATAAGATACAGGCAGTCCCCTCATTGCAAACATTAGACTTACATACAACTCAAATGGAGGCTGTTATAGGTAATAGGTAAATGTATCTGTTCCAACTTACATACGAATTCAACTTAAGAACAAACCTACAAAGTCTATCTCATTTGTAACCTGGGGGCTGCTGGTACTGCCTTTAATGTTAATTGTAAAAGATACAAAGAGCTAATTTTCTTAATATACAAAGTATTCTTAGAAATCCATAAAAAATGTAGTACAGGGTGGCGCCTGTGGCTCAAGGAGTAGGGCGCTGGCCCCATGTACCAGAGGTGGTGGGTTCAAACCCAGCCCTGGCCAAAAACTGCAAAAAAAAAAAATAGTAGTACAGTAATGGTCAAAGACATGTGTAGAAAAAGATTGTATGGTTGGCTTTTAAACATGAAAATGTATGCAGCCTTTCATATCAAAATAAATAACAAATTGAAACTGTAATGATGGCCTGTTCTCGTTTATCAGAGATAGTCAGTGATCAGGTTTGATCATACGTTGTGTTAGGCAGTTTTTATCAGAATAAGTAACTGATGGCCTAGCACTAGGTATATATCCTATAAATATATATATACATATATATATATACTTTTTTTTTAAACAGAGTCTCACTATGTCATCCTCGGTAGAGTACTGTGGTGTCACAGCTTACAGCAACCTCAAACTCTTGGGCTTAAGCGATTCTGTGGCTCAGCCTCCCAAGTAGCTGGGACTACAGGTGCCTGCCATAACACCCGGCTATTTTTCTGTTGGAGTTGTCATTGTTGCTTAGCTGGCCTGGGTTGGGTTCAAACCTGCCAGCCTTGGTATATGTGACTGGCACTGTAACCACTGTGCTATGGGCGCCGAGCCCCTGTAAGCATATTTATACATGCACACTGCAGAGTATGTATATTGAAATGTTGCACTACTATTTGTGATAGTAAAAGACTGGAAAGATCATAAATATTCATTTATAGGAAGCTAGTCCAATAAATTGTATTTCTGAAAGTATATTTTGTGTATACATTCATGCAGTATTTCTTTGGTATTTCTGAACCTTTACAATGAGTATATCTGTATGTCTTTATATGGAATAATCTTCAAGGTATATTGTTAAGAAAAAGACATCAAGCTGTAGAACAGTAGGCATAGACAGGATGCTACTATTCTGTAGTTTAAAAAGTAGGGGTGTGTTCGTGTGTATATGTGTGCGTGTGTATATATGTACATATGCATTCTTGTATTGGGCAGTAGAAATAGGGTTTAGGGGTGGGAAGGAGACTTTCACTATATAATCTTGTGTCATGTCAACTTTTAAGAGTGTACATTTTACATTAAAGTGATAGTTGGGGCGGGGCATGGGGGCTCATGCCTGAAATCCTAGCACTCTGGGAGGCTGAGGCAGGTGGATTGCTTAAGCTCAGGAGTTTGAGACCAGCTTAAGCAAGAGAGAGACCCTCATCTCTAAAAATAGCCAGGCGTTGTGGTGGGCACCTGTAGTCCCAGTTACTGAGGAGACTGAGGCAAGAGGATCACTTGAGCCCAAGAGATTGCTGTGAGCTGTCATGCCACAGCACTCTTTCCCCGGGTGACAAAGTAAGATCCTGTCTCCAAAAATAAATAAATGAGTAAAAATAAAGTGATAGTTGAACTGAAGGAAATCTAGTGTTTATTTTTCTTTGCTTACAAAATATTAATCACTTTAAAAATTAAAATTAATGTAGTTTTACTGTTAGTTACTGTTAATGCATTTTTTTGGTAAACATGAAAAGAATACACAGTTTTAATTTTCCTACTAATCTAGTTTCAACATATTCAAAGGATTCTGGCTTGACTACCTTCCAAAAAATGCCTTCAGTGTCTTTTAGAAGGCAGTCAAGCCAGAATCCTTCGAATGAGATTTTTCTTTCTCTTTTTCTTTTCTTCTCTTTTTTTTTTTTTTTGAGATAGTGTCCTGGTGTCATATCTCACAGCAACCTCCAACTCTTGGGCTCTAGTGATTCTCTTGCCTCAACCTCCCAAGTTGCTGGGACTATAGGCGCCCACCACAATGCCCAGCTATTTTTAGAGATGGGGTCTTGCTCTTGCTCAGGCTGGTCTCAAACCTGTGAGCTCAGGGCAGTCTACCCAGTTTGGCCTCCCAGAGTGCTAGGATTATAGATATGAGATTTTTTATTTATTTTTTTGAGACAGAGCCTCAAGCCATCACCCTGGATAGAGGGCTGTGGCATCACAGCTCACAGCAACCTCCAATTCCTGGGCTCAAGCGAGTCTCTTGCCTCTGCCTCCCAAGTAGCTGGGACTACAGGCGCCCGCCGCAACGTCCGGCCATTTTTTGGTTGCAGCCATCATTGTTGTTTGGCGGGCCCGGGCTGGATTCGAACCCACCAGCTCAGGTGTACGTGGCTGCCGCCTTAGCCCGTTGAGCCACAGGCGCCGAGCCAATAGGTATGAGATTTTTGAATTTTTAGATCCAAAGGGCCTAGACTCCTTAAAAAGTAGTATTAAAAACACAAGTAACAGGGCAATGCCTGTTACTGAGGGTGACAAGTTCAAACCCGGCCCCAGCCAAACTGCAACAAAAAAATAGCCAGGCATTGTGCTGGGTGCCTGTGGTCCCAGCTACTTGGGAGGCTAAGGCAAGAGAAACATAAGCCCAAGAGCTGGAGGTTGCTGTAAGCTGTGACCCCACGACACTCTACTGAGGGCGACAAAGTGTGACTCTGTCTCTAGAAAAATAAAACACAAGGAACCTCAAATCCTTTGTTTTTCAGTGCAAGCAATGGAGTGATCATCACCTGTTTTTTGCTTATCAAAATTTTAAGTAATTTTCTGAATTTTGTTAGTTGCCAATTAAATGCAAATAAAATACAAATTTGTGCCAGGCCTGTAATCCTAGCTACTCTGAAGGCTAAGGTGGAAGGATTGCTTGAGGCTAGGAGTTCAAGGTTAGCCCAGGCAATATAGCCAGACCTTATTTCTGAGGGGAAAAATTTTTGCTTTTATGTTTTGTAAATTTATCGGCATGAATTTTCTGCCTTTTTTATTCTTCAAATTCAATTTAATGTAAACTTGTGTTAAATTTTTTTCTGATAGTTACTGGCAATTCCTGTTGAAAAATCCGTTAAGCTGTATAGAAGAGAAACTTGGAGTCATCAATTTGATCTTTCAGATAATTTTATATCTCAGGTAGGTTTTAGAAGTGACACTTTCAATAGACTATAGGAAATATGAATGTATACTTCGCCTAAATACATTGCAGTTAAATGTTACTGAGAGTGGAGAACAATTTCAGACTGTTGTGCTTGTGTCTGCCTTCTACCAGCTCAGCCTTTCCTTACTATTTGCTTGATAACTGGACACTGAATAGGTTTTTGGTAAGTCTTATCTGAACTTTCTCCTTTGTGAGATTTTATAAGAAGATCTTTTAATTTGTAAGAAGTTGAATTTAACCTTAGCATAGTAAGAACTAGTAATTCTTGAATTATCAGTAATTATCCTTTATCGTTGTGAGTCTCACTGAGACTTAGGATTATGTACACCCTGGAATTTTAGAGCAAGAAAGGTTTTTGGTCTCCCTCTCTCTCTGTCTGCCTGATACACACACACACACCCTTTTAAAATTTAGGAACTATAAGCCCAATAGTTCAGCAGTGGTTTACTATTACTAAATTTCACTTCATCTTAATGGTAAATGCTAAGAGCATGCCTTGTATTGGCTTTCTTCCTTGGTTAATAACGTCTGTTAGATTTTTGCTTTTAAAATTGTGCCAGGGTCAAGTGCAGTGGCTTGTACCTATAATCCTGCATTTTGGAAGACTGAAGCAGAAGTACCACTTGAGACTAGGAGTTTGAGATCAGCCTTAGCAATATAGTGAGACACTATCTCTACAAAACATTTAAAAGTTAGCTGGGCCTAGCAGTTTGTGACTGTAGTCCCAGCTACTCAGGAGGCCGAGGCAGGGGGATCAACTTGAGCCTGAGCCCAGGAGCCTGAGGTTGCATTGAACTCCGATTATGCCACTACACTCTAGCCTGACAACAGAGGGAGACCCTGTTACCAAAATGAGAAAAAAAAATTTGTGCCAGTATAATATTCTCATAATAAAGAAATAGGTGCTAGTGATAGTTAAATATTACTAGAAAAAGAAAGTTAAAAGCTAAGTAAACTTTGTCTTGTCATTTGTGTATCATGTAATTAGAAATAGCATAAAATAAGGATGTAAAAATTTGAATTTGGTAATAAAAGGAATATTTCATTTCAAATTATGCCAAATTATTATTTATTAATTGTTTTTCTTTTAGACACTCAATATCGTAACCTGGTCTCCCTGTGGGCAATATTTAGCTGCAGGTTGTATTAATGGCTTAATTTTAGTATGGAATATTGAAACCAAAGACTGCGTAGAAAGGTATGTTTTAGTATATCTTTTGTCTCTTCTTTGCTCGTTTTTATTAGGTTTTTCTCATTTTACTATAAAACATTTTAAATTTGCAATTATTAGATTGTCAGAATAAAAATACATGGCTATTTGATTGTCAAAAGTCATTTAACTTTTTCTAACAAAAATTTACCTAAAGGAATATACAGTTTGTATTTTTCTTGACAGTATTTTAAGAACCAACTTTTTAATTTTTAGGGTGAAGCATGAGAAAGGTTATGCAATTTGTGGCCTGGCCTGGCATCCTACTTGCAGGCAAATATCTTACACTGATGCGCAAGGCAGTCTGGGGCTCTTGGAGAATGTGTGTAGCCCCACCGGCAGGACACCAGGCAGCAAGGTAAGGAGTCAGGTGGGGGAACTGTCCATCACAAACTACCTTTCTTGAAAATGACAATTTATTTTACTGTATTAAATGCTTAGTAATAATCTATAGGAAAGAAATGTGTTTTAACTTGTTTAACCTAATGTTTCTCAAACATATTTTACAAAGAAATTTTTCCCCTCTATATAATGCCTTTACAGGGAATATCCTTCATGAAATATTATCTTTGTATCCTGGTGTTCTTGGAATTGTGAGGTAAATGTTTTATAGCTAAAGCTTAGCATTAGTAACTGTTAAGTTTCGGTTTGGCCTGTAAATTTTTTCTGCTCTGAATCAGCTTGAGCTCTTAGAGCTACCCATACACTGGGTCTGCTTAGTCACATAGCTTTACTGAATTACCTTAAACAGTCCAGCTTGTTTGTATACTTTGCTTTTGTTCTTTATTCACCCCGCCTGGCAGATGTATCTGTTCATACTTCAGGTCTTAGTTTAGACCTCCACTTAAAGACTATAGACTTGGCTGGTCCAAGTGCAGTGGTGTTTGTAACTGATCACAGCCAGTTTGAATTCCTCTGTTCTTTCTCCATGCCCACTGCTTCACTCCTAGCCTAAAAGCAAACAAACAAACAAAGATTGCGGATTTACTACATGTGTCTTATCTCTGCTCCTCTTTGAAACCCCCATTCAAACTGTATTAAAGGAGTTTTCTTTTAATGCATAACTCTTAAGGTAAAAAGTTTAATTTTTTTTTCTTTTTTTTGAGACAGATCTCAAGCTGTCACCTGGGTAGAGTGCTGTGGTATCATAGCTCAGAGCAACCTCCAACTCTTTGGTTCAAGCAATCCTCTTGTCTCAGTTTTTTTCTACTTTTAGTAGAGTCTGGGTCTTGCTTTTTGCTCAGGCTGGTCTTGAACTCATGAGCTCAAGCAATCCACCCACCTTGGCCTCCTGGAGTGCTAGGATAACAAGCATGAGCCACTGCGCCCAGCCAAAAAGTTTAAATATTGATAATAAAATTTTGGATCTTAGAAGTAAAAGGATTCTTGGAAACTAACTTTGGTGTCTCAAAAGTGAAGTCTAAGCCTGTGGCAGGTTGGGGGGATGTTAGGTTCTACTCAGTTTACCTGACTGAATCTCCAAAGATTGGGAACTTGGCAGCACTAGGTTCTTCTAAAAGTGGGCTGAAAATGGGGATCAATTTAATGAGCCAGAGATCCTTCAAGACTCAACATGGGTGTGCACAGCAAGGTGACAGCCTTACTCTCTCCACACATAACATTTGGCAGAATGCTGGAGATTTGTTTTCTAGCAAAGGTACAACAAAGACTGTCCTTGGGTAAAGGGCATACTGTACTGAAAACAGGATTGAATTAAAGTGTCCATACTTGGGTGTTGAAATTCCCAGCTTACTTTTACTTGGCTCCCATAACACTGTCAGTCTTACACTTTTATTCAGGATATTGGAAGAATCATCTTTGGGGAATCTGTCCGAAAGAAAAGATCTAAAGAGAGAGAGTCTTAGCTCCAGGGAAAACAAAATGTTTTAAAAGAGAGGAAAAGTAATCATAACATACTGTGTGAAGTGAAGATGGAAATAGTGCCAACAGCCAGGCGCTGTGGCTTACGCCTGTAATCCTAGTACTCTGGGAGGCTGAGGTGGGTAGATTGCTGGAGTGAATGTGCTTGAGACCACCTTGAGCAAGAGCGAGACCCTGTCTCTACTAAAAATAGAAAAACTGAGGCAAGAGGATGGCTTGAGTCCAAGAGTTGGAGGCTGCTATGAGCTATGACTCCACAGCACTCTACCCAGGGTGACAGCTTGATACTCTATATTAAAAAAAAAAGAAAGAAAGAAAGAAAAGAGCGCCAACAGCTTAGGGTTATTGTGAGGATTAAATGCATTAAGTATGATTAAAACAACACTTTATAAGTATTGGCTATAATTTGTATTCAGCTATGAATAGCGTTCACATGACTGTAATAGCCTAAGTGACGTATATCGATGGAGCCACAGTGAGGACGTCCATATTGGGAGGCCTGGGGGATGACAGCGAGCGTGCACGCACGGGATGTGGGCGGCTGTGAGAGGGCACCCGGGTCTTGTATTCCATAGATATGTTTAAATGTATGAATGTAGAAGTACTTTTTAAGTTGTCTCTTATTTTATTGACATCAGTTTTTTTAGAGCAGAATGATGTTCACTTCCATTTAGAGGTTTCTGGCCTGGTGCAGAGGCTTATATCTATAGCCCCAGCACTTGGGAGAGTGAGGCAGGAGGATTACCTGGGACAGGTCAGGCGTTGAAGACCAGTCTGGGCAACATAGGGAGAGCCCCTCTCTACCAAAAATTTTAAAATTCTGTCTCTTAAAAAAAAGAAAGAAATAAAAAGATTTGTGATACAGTCTTTTTAAATCCATTAACGGTGTTCTCATTAGAATATTATACCAAGGGCTAGGTATAGTGACGCACACCTGGAATCCTAGCACTCTGGGAGACTAAGGTGGATGGATTGCTTGAGCTTAGGAGTTCAAAACCAGCCTGATCAAGAGCAAGACCCTGTCTCTAAAAATAGCTGGGCATGAGTTGGGCCCCTATAGTCTCAGCTACTTGGGCAGCTGAAACAAGAGGATCACTTGAGTCCAAGAGTTGAAGGTTACTGTAAGCAATGACTCCACCGCACTCTATTGAAGGCAATAAAGTGAGACTGTCTCAAAAAAAAAAAAAAAAAAATTATACCAAACTCTTGAGTTTCCCAGTAGCTTAAAATTTGTTCACTTTTCGTTCATCCTATAGGAGTAATTTGTGTACTCTGCAATGTACCTGCTTATCATTTCACTTTTTATTTTGTTTTGTTTATGTATTTATTTTTACAGATAGGGTCTCACTTTGTCACCCAGGCTGGAGTGCATTGGCACAATTGTAACTTACTGAAACCTTGAACTGCTAGGCTCAACCATTCCTCTCCAACACAGCCCCCAGAGTATCTAGGAGTAGAGGCACATGCCACCACATCCAGCTAATATTACAATTTTTGGTAGAGCGGGCCTCTCACTATGTTTCCTAGGGTGGTCTTCAATTCCTGGTCTCAAGGAATCCCCCTGTCTTGACCTTCTAAAGGGCTGGGATAATAGGCCTGAACTACTGCACTCAGCCTGATTTCACTTTTTAAAGTGATTTAAAATTTTGTTTACAGTAACCAAACTCCTATTGGTATGTTCATGTTCCTAGGAGGTAATCAGTAAATCCATGTTGAGTTTCTTTGCCTCTGTATTTTTTTGTTATTATTGGTTCCATTTCTATTTCTATAAGCATAAAAAAATTCACTTTGAGATGATTTAAAGCAAATTAAAGGAGACATCTTTATCACATCTTGTTCAAAATAAAAGTAAACGAGAGCATGTCTTATAATATGAGAGAGTTTGTATGTACTTGATCATATACTGTGACTTCTGAGGAATGACTTTGGAGGAATAAAATCTTGCCTTTTACTTTGGCATATACAGTATACGTTCACATGTCTGTCCCTACACCCAAGCCCCACCCCCAGACTAGAAGTCATTTGAAATAAAGACCAACTCTTAATATACAAATATAAATATAGTCTTCGTAAATGCATTTACTAATTATTATCTCTCAGGGCATGTGCTTAGTTGGTGGTGTTTATAGGTACATATTCAAAGATAGCCTTTTCAGTAGTGAGTTTTTCTAAATAGTTCACTAATGCTTTCACATTTGTATTGATTTTTTTCAAGGTATCGAGTAGAGAGGAAAAGGATTACAATGATCTTTTTGATGGAGATAATACAAGTAATGCTGGTGATTTTCTAAATGACAATGCAGTTGAGATCCCCTCTTTCTCCAAGGGGATTATAAATGATGACGAAGATGATGATGACCTCATGATAGCTTCAGGTCGTCCCAGACAGCGAAGTCACATCCTAGAAGATGATGAAAACTCTGTTGGTATGAATGTGACTTCGTGCATGTGATAATCCAACCTGTGGATTCTGTTTTTTTGTTAAAGCTGTTAGTTAAAGTCATACTGGATTTGTAGAATATAGCTACCTAAAGCAATGCTTTGAGGGAATTTTATACCATTAACTGCTTATGTTAAAAAAAGTTTTAAATATATGACCTAAGATTCTGGTATAGCAAAGTAGAAAAGAAAATTTAAACCCCAAGCAAGAGAAGATGGGAAATAATAAAGAGCAAAATTCTGCAACCTTTTTTTGAGACAGAGTCTTGCTCTGGCGCCTGGGTGGAGATTGCTGTGGTACCAAAGCTCACAGCAACCTCAAACTCTTGGGCTCAGGAAATCCTCCTGTCTCAGCCTCTCAAGTAGAGACAGGGTCTCACTCTTACTCAGGTTTGTCTTGAACTCCTGAGCTCAGGCGATCGGTCTGCCTCAGCCTCCCAGAGTGCTGGGATTACAAGTGTGAGCTGCCCCCGACCCCTGGCCTTCAGTAAAGTTTATAACAGAAAAACTAGAGAAAGTCAATGACACCAAAAGCTGATTCTTTGAAAAGACCAATAAAATTCATCTTTACCTGATTGATGAAGAAAAAGAAGATAGAAATTACTAACATTAAGAATGAAAAGGGTTGGCTCGGCGCCTGTGGCTCAACGGGCTAAGGCGCCAGCCACGTACACCTGAGCTGGCGGGATCGAATCCAGCCCAGGCCGGCCAAACAACAGTGACGGCTGCAACCAAAAAATGGCCAGGCGTTGTGGCGGGCGCCTGTAGTCCCAGCTACTTGGGAGGCAGAGGCAAGAGACTTGCTTGAGCCCAGGAATTGGAGGTTGCTGTGGGCTATGATGCCACAGCACTCTATCCAGGGTGACAGCTTGAGGCTCTGTCTCAAAAAAAAAAAAAAGAATGAAAAGGGTCATTGCTGTATAGTCTCATGCTGTCCAGTGAAGCTACTGGACACACCTGGTTCTGCAGCTCCTGAGATGTGGCTAGACCCGATTGAGATATGTCATAACTGAAAAAGGAACCAGATTTTGAAGATGGTCTGGAAAAAAAGTGCAAAATACCTAACAAATTTACATTGAGTACATGATACATATTTTAAATGTCTATTATTAAAATTCATTGCATCTCTTTTTTTTTTTTGAGACAGGGTCTTACTCTGTTGCCCTTGGTAGACTGCCCTGTTGTCACAGCTCACAGCAACCGAAACTCTGGGGCCCAAGCAATTCTCTGGCTTCAGCCTCCCGAGTAGCTGGGACTACATACAGGTGCCCGCCACAGTGCCCAGCTATTTTTAGAGATGGGGTCTCTCACTCTTGTCGGGCTGGTCTTGGTTCCGTGAGCTCAGGCAGTCCACCTGCCTTGGCATCCCAAAATGCTGAGATTACAGGCATGAGCCACCACGCTCAGCCCCCTCTAGCACTACTATTGATAACAGGACAATATTGTGAATAACTTTGTGCTCTTAAAATCTTCAAATAAGGCTCGGCGCCTGTGGCTCAGCGGGCTAAGGCGCCAGCCACATACAGCTGAGCTGGCGGGTTCGAATCCAGCCTGGGCCTGCCAGACAACAATGATGGCTGCAACCAAAAAATGGCCAGGCATTGTGGCGGGCACCTGTAGTCCCAGCCACTTGGGAGGCGGAGGCAGGAGACTCGCTTGAGCCCAGGAATTGGAGGTTGCTGTGAGCTGTGACGCCACAGCACTCTATCCAGGGTGACAGCTTGAGGCTCTGTCTCAAAAAAAAAAAAAAAATCTTCAAATAAGTGTCTGTCCTAATAATATGCTAAAATAACACATCTAAACATTATCAAGTAATTACAAAAAAAAAAGTAAAAAGCCAACACACAGTGGTGGAATGTGCTGCGTTTAAATCACAGAGTTTCTAGAACAAAAGTCCTCAGTGTTTTGGTCTTGGTAGCCACTTATACTCTAAAAAAATTTTTGAGGACCCCCACCCACCAAAGAACATTTATTTTTATAGAGTTACATATTATTATTTACCCCAGACGATCACCTGAGCTCAGGAGTTTAAGATGAGCCTGAGCAAGAGTGAGACCCTGTCTCTACTAAAAATAGAAAAACTACCAAGGCATGGCAGGCCACTTGAGAGGCTGAGACAGGAGGATCTCCTGAGCCCAAGAGTTTGAGGTTGCTATGTGCTGTGACACCACAGCACTCTCTCCCCAGGCGGCAGAGCAAGACTCTTGTCTCTTAAAAAAAGTTGCAGAATTTTGCTCTTTAGTATTTCCTATCTTCTTCTCGCTTGGGGTTTAATTTACATGTTATTATTTAATTTTATATATTATTATTTAATTTCTAATATTAGAAATTCTTAAATATTCACTGAAAGTGGCATTACTAAACCCATGTAAATGTGAGTGTTTTTTTTAAATGAAAAACAAAATTTGGTAAGAAGAGTAATATTGCAGAGTCTGGCAGAGGAGACAGCTAGGTTCCCTCATCTGCTTTTGAATTATGTCTATTACGACATATTGCTTTTCTTGAAGTATAGGAAGAAAATTTGGCCTAACACAAACATGTAATTTGAAAAGGAAAAGTATTTTAATAACCTGTTCAGATAATTGCAGATATTTTTTGATACTGTACTAAAACTGAGCAGATGGTGGTTTGTTAAAGATTACTTGTAAAGTGGAATCTGAAAATGCCAATGAAACTTTTCAATCCTTCTACTTCAAAATTCATTGGTCAGACTTGAACTTTCAATGGACTCTTTTACTGTGTTTAATCTTATAATGTCTGTATTACTTTTGGAAAATATTGGCTCACTCATCTAATATTGACACATCTCATTATGCAATATAAATTATATTTGTTAGATTCATCACCAGTCTCATCAAAAATTTTTAAATATTGGAAAGTTGTCAAGCTCATAGTGGCAAATAGAAATTTTCCAGTATTCTGATTTTTGTTTGTAAGCTCAAATTTTATCATTGGCAACAGATTGTCAGTTTTTTTAAATGACAGGTCACTTGATTGGTTTCCAAAAAAATGTTTTGCCAAACGAGTCGGCATTAGCATAGTGTATCTGGCATTTGTTTTTTGGATTTTATTTTTTTTTTTAAGGAGTGTTCTGTGAAAAAATCACTTAGTTCAGCTTACTACTAAAACAATTACAGGGCGGCTCCTGTGGCTCAGTGAGTAGGGCGCCAGCCCCATATACTGGGGGTAGAGGGTTCAAACCCTGCCCCAGCCAAACTGCAACAACAACAAATAAATAAATAAATATTAAATAAATAAATAAAACAATTACATACAAATGGTTACTTTTTTTCAAGAAACCATCATTCTGTTTTACACAGACTTCCCATTTTAGCACAGAAAGCTTTTTTAAAAAATCTGTACAAGGGCTCGGCGCCTGTGGCTCAAGCGGCTAAGGCGCCAGCCACATACATCTGAGCTGGCGGGTTTGCATCCAGCCCGGGCCCGCCAAACAACAGTGACGGCTGCAACCAAAAAATGGCCAGGCGTTGTGGCGGGCGCCTGTAGTCCCAGCTACTTGGGAGGCGGAGGCAGGAGACTCGCTTGAGCCCAGGAATTGGAGGTTGCAGTGAGCTGTGATGCCCCGGCACTCTACCCAGGGCA
>CAUYRH010112811.1:0-26084 GCA_963574655.1 Perodicticus potto | reverse complement strand
ATTTCTCCATCATAAATGAAACTCAGTTTATCTGGATACAGGATCCTGGGTTAAAAGTTATTTTATAAAAGCTGATGACCACCCTCTTCTAGCTTGAAAGTTTTCAGCAGAGAGATCTGCAATTATTCTAATATTCTTCCCGTGGTAGGTTATGATTTTCTTCCATCTGGCTGCTTTCAGAATTTTCTCCTTCATATTAACTTTAGTGAAGTTAATTATGATGTACCTGGGGGATGTCTTATTTGGGTTGAGTTGTGCTGGGTTTCTGAAACTATCTGAATTTCAGAATCTCTTGTCCTTTCTGGAAAGTTCCCTTTCATAATGTGGGAAAGAAGAGCCTCTTTGCCTCGTGAAGCCACTTCATTGCCTTCAGGGATCCCTATCAGGTGAATATTACTTTCCTTTGAATTATCCCATAGCTCTCTGAGAGAATAATCTGTTTTTGCTCTCCATTTCTCCTCCTCTCCGAGAGTTTGGGAGTGTTCAAAAGCTTTGTCTTCAATGTCAGAAATCCTTTCTTCTGCTTGCTCCATTCTGTTACTGAGGGATTCTACTGTATTTCTCAGATCTTTGAGGGCTGAAAACTCTTGTCTCAATGTGTCAAAATCTTTGTTGATATTGTCTTTGAATTCGTTGAATTCTTGAGACAACTTTTGACATGCTCCTTGAATTTCTAATTCCAACTTTTCCTCTATTTTATTGATCTTATTTGCAATCCAAACTCTGAATTTGGTTTCTGACATCTCAGTCATTTGTTTATGAATGGGACTTCAGTTGTATTTGACAAATTGTTCCTTGGAGAAGTTGATCTACTCTGCTTATTCATGTTACCGGAGTTTTCCCACTGATTCCACCTCATGATAATTTTACACCATTTGACTAGATGAGCAGATAAGGGGACATTGGGTTGGGGGCTTCAGGAGTAGTGATTGGCCAGTCCTTTGCCCAAGAGCTGGGACTGGTGTTTGTACCTTTTCCCCTAGAGCTTTGCCAAGGACCCATACAGTGCTATGGCCTGAGAAGCTGAGGACCTTCTTGGTGTGGTAGGGCTACATGGCTCTGTCTTATTTTCAGCTGGTCTCTGTCTTATTCTAGTGAATCAGTTACTCTGGGTTGCAGTCTCAGCTATAGAGAAACACCAGCAGTTAAGTCACCCTGCCCCCCACAGGCAACAATTGGAAAAGGAAAATCAAACCTTTCCACAAGCACACATCCAGGGTACCACTTTGGATAGTCCTCAGATGATTCGCCCAGGTCAAGAGGTCCAAATCAATTGTCCCAGTCAGCACTGGTCTCAGGTGGGAGAGTTCAAAAGGTCTCTAGCAACTAGATAACAGGTGTCTGCTGGCAGCTCAAGTATGACTCACTCCAGTGCTCCATGAGGTCAGAAGGACCCACCCAGCAAGTAAATTATTCTGGGAAGATTGATGTCTTCCCCACATTGCACCTCTGTCACATCAAGTCAATGGCAACCCCTCAGGGCTGTGACCCAGTTCCCTCCAATGAGCAGATGCTCCAGGAGATTGTACCTGCCTGAGTCACAGGGAGATCTATGTCTCCTCAGCCAGGCCACCACTCTCTGCCACTATCCAGCAGGGGGAGAAAGGTGAGGCCTGACAGCCTCAGGTGCTGGGGTGGTTCCTTCAGTTCCAGCCCTGCCCCTGATTGATGTTGCTGTCAGAACAGAACAACTTCACAGAATTTGATTCTGTCCTGGCTGTATTCCCCTGTGAATCAGATGCTTTTTGAGCAACTCTGCCCTGTCTGTGATGCTGCTCAGTCTCAGCTACAGTTCCTGTTACAGCGGACATGGTTGGAACAGACACTCAGCTATCAGTTCCAGCCCCTGCCTGCCTGCCTTCATCTCAACTATGATCCCCTGAGGTCTGGGTGTGTCTGAAGCTCAGTTGAGCAGTCCATTGTGTCAGTCCTACCCTGGGAGTCTTGTGTCTCTGCCCATGAATATTCTAGTCCCTGTGCTCCACCCAGGCTGGTACCACCTCAGGCTTACCCTTTACTCACAGGGCCTGCGTTTCTGTTCCAGATCTGTTCCGCCAGTGGCTGCCACCGAAGAAGATGCCTGGCTTCCTCTGGTTGCCCAGAGAGACTGGGAGTGTCCCTTCAAAATATCTTCATAGGTGTGAACTGCATTGTTCCTGCCATTGTGGCTGCTGCCCTGTGCCTTGGGGTACTGCCACTCCTGTGTAGTTCCCTCTTGATTCACCGTCCTCTCCTTTTTCTCATGCCAGGGAATCAGCACAGGTCAGCAACAGCCCATCCCATGTCCACCCCTTCAAGACAATGCCCAAGAATCTGGACTCCACAGGGGACAGGCTTCCAGACCTCAGAGTGAGTGTGGAAGGTAGTGTTGGGATTTCAAAATTGCAGGTAGACAATATATACAGTTTTATACACTTTTATGCCTGGCAGGAAAGTGTAATGGTACCCTAGTAGGGGAAGGAGGTTCAGTTTTTAGAGGGTGTCTCCCATGGGATAAAATGGGAGGATATTTGAACTCTGCTTGCTTGTTTGTATGGAGTATACTGCAAGCCATTCTCATGGGGGAGGAGACTCCCATCCACTTGGCAATGGATTTTGTACCTTTTGTTTGTATCCTTGGGGTTGTAGCTTAACTCAGCAGGGTTTATGTGTGTTCTTCAACCTTCTCTCTTGGCTCAGATCCCAACCATCAGCTTTCTTGCTAAACTTTTGTCTAAATCTCGTTCTTACCCTCTGTGGAAAGCTGGCTCCAGTCGGCCATCTTGCCTCCACCCTCTATTAATTCTTGACTTTAAGTGTCATGTGAAATGCATGGTTTATGAAATGTGAAAATTCACACAAAATCAATCAAATCTGCTGTCAAATAAAAAATTTTCTTCAAACTACTTAAAATATAAAAAAACTCAAAACCAAATATTTTTTATTGGCACTTTTTTTTTCACCTGTGGGCCATAAAAATCTAGGGCTACACTAAGATTTATTTTTATTTATTAATGCAAACAATAGTATTATGTTTGGTATGAAAAATACATTATTTTTCATTTCTATGAAAATATAAATGATGAAGAGCATTTATGCTGATCTGTACATGACTTGTGGTGAATTTAAAACAGAGCTGGGGGAAAAAAGTAAAAAAAAAAAACCCAAAAATACAGAGTTGGAAAAGTGGTGCACTGGGGAAAAAAACCTAGTCTGCAGATGTGCACTCTGAGTCTAGAAATTTCAGGGTAAAAAAATCAATCTGTACTAGCTATTTATTAGAATCTTTTCCTTTAGAAGTTATCTTTCTTATTTCTTTGTATAATGTTCAATTTTCATATGTGGTATGCTTTTCTTTTCTATGAAACTTAACTTCAACAGTGCTGACTAATCTCTGGAAACTGAAGCCTATTAGTCTTTCTTAAAAGTTTCCATGACAATCCAATGACAATGAAATGTGACCATGAAATGTAGACATGGGATGCCATCTCCATCCAATCATTTGATTTCCAAACTTAAGAACTCATACTAATTTACTAATACCATCCTCACATAGAAAGACAACTTTCATAGTACTGAAATCTAAAAGAAATTTATTATATTTATCTTTGAGTACTAAACACTTATTAGCATAATGCACACTAAAAGGAAGAATTTCCTAAAATATAAAAAGAAGAATCTGGTCTTAGTTCCTGTAGCTCAGTGGCTAGGGTGCCAGCCGCATATACCAGAGCTAACAGGTTCAAATCCAGCCCGGGCCCACCAAATAACAATGACAATTACAACCAAAAAATAGCCGGACATTGTGGCAGGCACCTGTAGTCCCAACTACCTGGGAGGCTGAGGCAAGGGAGTCACATAAGCCCTAGAGTTTGAGTTTTCTGTGAGCTGTGATGCCATAGCACTCTACCAAGGACAACATAGTGAGACTCTGTCTCAAAATAAAAAAGAAAAGAGGAATTTCTTTTCTTACAGGTACTTTTATATATATTTTTGATGAAAACCAAAAGGATCCCATTAAAGTGCATCTTACTGAAGGTGATTCTGTTAGGGGATAAAATACAGGTAGATTTCTGATTGTCTAAGTTAATTTAATAGTAGGGAGGAGAAGAGCTACCCCTAGAGACAGAATTTATCCTCCATTCGATAATGGGAAACACAATCACTTATTCCCCCATTTCTGTTCCATTTGTCAGGAAACATAGAGCCAAACATAGGGTCATTGCAGTTATGACATGACCCACATTTGGTACTTATTTTTATTATACTTAATATACCTATATTCTCAGTGGTATATCTTCTAAAAGCTATTTTGGAATGAGAAAGTCTATAAATAAATAAAATTTGGCAATACAGAATATCTTGGAATAAAATGGAAAAGTCATTCAATTCTTTTAAGAATTCAAGGTTAATTGTTAAAGGGAAGATAGGGGAATAGATGCACAACAAGTGGTGTCCTGAGGAAGTAGTTTATCAGGGTCCCAGGAGCTAACTGCTCCACAGAAGAAGAAAGGAGAAATTATAACTCTGAGAGTGGTGGCCTCCGTCACCAGACTTGTTGCTACACATCTGTGACTGTTGTCATTTACAGATACCTGGAGCCAGTGTTATAAAAATTGTTCATACTCTGTGGTCTAAAATTATAAAAATGCTACAAAAATACAATTAGATGGATTTGACAATAATCTGCATTTTATTTATTTATTTTTATTTTTATTTTATTTATTTTAGAGACAGAGTCTCACTTTTATTTTTATTTTATTATTATTTTATTGTTTTTAGAGACAGAGTCTCACTTTATTGCCCTTAGTAGAGTGCCATGGCATCACAGCTAACAGCACCTCCAGCTCGTGGGGTTAGGTGACTCTCTTGCCTCAGCCTTCCCAATAGCTGGGACTACAGGCACCACCAAAACACCTGGCTACTTTTTGTTGCAGTTTGGCTGGGGCTGGGTTTGAACCCTCCACCCTCAGTATATGGGGCTGGTGCCCTACTCACTGAGCCATAGGCACTGCCCTGATCTACTTTTTATTAAAAAAATTCTATGTTGTTCATGGAATTCGAAAAATCTGTTAGAAGCTTTATTTATGGCTCAGCGCCTGTGGTTCAACAGGCTAAGGTGCCAGCCACATACACCTGAGCTGGCGGGTTTGAATCCAGCCGGGGCCCGCCAAACAACAATGACGGCTGCAACCAAAAAATGGCCAGGCGTTATGGCTGGCACCTGTAGTCCCAGCTAGTTGGGAGGTGGAGGCAGGAGACTCTCTTGAGCCCAGGAATTGGAGGTTGCTGTGAGCTGTGATGCCATGGCACTCAACCCAGGGTGACAGCTTGAGGCTCTGTCTCAAAAAAAAAAAAAAAAAAAAAAAGAAGCTTTATTTACAATCGTCTGGATTTAAGAACAAATATTGCTTGCCATATAGGGAACCTCACTTCAAATCAGAAGTTTGACTTTTGAACTTCTTGGGCCATAGGAAATTGAGAGAGAGGCAAACAGTTCTCTCTGGTTTATCAAAGCTTGAACTCACAGTACTCTACAATAGCCAGTTCTTATTTGTTTGTTTGTTTTTTTCTTCAAAAAGTAAAATTCTAGGCCTCATTAAAATATGTCAAAATTGCCTGGGAAATTGACTCACATGGAAGAGAGATGGGTATATATCTGTCTGTAGTTTTTCTGAGCAAGCATTCTTGTCCATAACCAGGATCAAAGGGAACACTGGAAATTGTAGGTTGTGGAAAACTGGTGTCAATCACTGTCATTCAGGGGCACTGTGGTAGTTGGGATATAAAGGCACTGTATTTGTCTCTGTTTCTTGTGAAGTTCATATCTACTCTGTAAACTTTTGCCTCCCATATCAAGTATTTTCATGAAAAAAGCTGAGATCTGACTATTCTTTGATATCTATGGGGACTGGTTATAGGACATCTATGGATACCAAATCCATGGGCACTAAAGTCCGATATAAAAAAGGCATAGTATTTGCATATAACCTATGCACATACTTCTGAATACTTTAACTCATCTCCAGATTTTCTTGTAATACCTAACACAATGTCAACACTGTGTAAATGGCTGTTATACTGTATTGTTTAGGCAATAATATGAGGTGAAAACATGGTCTATACATGTTCACTACAGTTGCAGTTTTTTTCTCTAAATGTTTTTGCTTTCCACTGGTTGAATCCACAGAACCCACACATGTGGAGGGCAACTGTACAGTTCATGACACATAATCAGGGTGGCACCTGTGGCTCAGCGAGTAGGGCGCCGGCCCCATATACTGAGGGTGGCGGGTTCAAACCCGGCCCAGGCTGAACTGCAAAAAAAAAAAAAAAAAAAAAAAGACACATAATCAGAAAATTGCAATTTGAATGTAGTTTTTCTTTTCAGCGTTTGGTTAGTACAAGTTCAATTCTGAAGTTCAGTCTTAGATGCACACCTAAGTCACTTTCTCCAACCTGGTTTTTATTAGCAGCAAACCTGATACTTTGTCTTTCTTTACACTGCATAAATCTTTCTCTAATGGTGAACTGGAGAAATCCCAAAACTGGTTTGTAATTGAGTCAATCCTATAAACACTTGCTCCTTAACTTTTTAGAAGGATGCACTTAACTTTACTTCAATGACTGTTTTGAGGGAAATGCAGTCAATGAACAGAAGAAGTTAAAGGAAAGGTACAATATGAGAAAATGATTCAAATGCTGGGCCCTATCAGCTGATGGCAGGCTCTGTTAGCATCACAAAACTTTGCACACCTCCTCACCCTGGAGCTCTGCCTGGCACACGTAGCAGCTGTGTACGCTTTCTCTTAGCCACTGATTTCATCAGACTGTATTCTCATATTTTCACATACCTGGTCTGTGTTGTGCTGTATTATGAGCCATAGTGACTTCCTTTTTGCTACTGATGCCTGTGATAGCTGTTAAAGGCCCATGGGGATTTTTTTTTAATCCTTAAAAGCCTTTCTATCTAGGAGACTAGCATTATAAATTTGTGAAAAGTATCTATTGTCTACTACAGAGATTACATTTCTGATAAATGACTTTATTTGGAAGATTACCTTGCTATTTTATAAAGTAGCTTCAAACCATGCAAGAATTAGCTTCCCATTTCATTTGCTCCACAGTACATAGAAACAAGACATAGTTACATGAATGAGTAGCTTTTATTCCATGGAGTATCTACAGATGCTCATTTTAAGTAACCAATAGCTTTACTGGAATTATCCTTCTTATGGGTAATGATGCTGTAATTAACTATAAGGATAACTTTAAAGTATGTTATTTATTTGTTTGCTCATTCATATAAGTTGGTGGTTAGTTTTTCAGTTAACATATGATGATTTGGGAAGAGGGAATGTGATTTTGCAGTTTGCTGATTAGAAGTCTACTCAAGTCCCAACAAATCTAAGATGGTGTTGGACCATTTATAAACTACTGCTGATTTAAACTCACACATCAGAAGATTTGAATCTCAGCTATTTACACATTTTTTCAATCCTGGGAAAGCCATTTAAACTTTCTAAGTCTCAGTTTATTTATGTGTAAAAACAGAAGTAAAAATGTCTATTCTGTTTTTCTCCATGGTATTTTTGCAGGGCAAAGTGTAATTTTGTTGTTATTTTGTGTTTTCATGAAGGCGGATACCTTCCTCCTTCACTAAAAGTGGAGAGAAGAGAACAATCCCAAGAGTGTGTGTCAGAGACTTTTGAGAGGTCAAGTGAGGTGAGGACTGAGCTGATTTTATTAGCTTTAGTAGCATGGAAGCCATTGGTGACCCCAGGAATATGGAAGGCAATGGTAAACCCAGTGGTAGGGCTAAAAGATGAAAAATGGAAAGATTTGAGGCAATACATGTAGATAAAACTTTGGCAAAGCAGGCAGTGTAGGGAAAGGGAAATTAGGGAGGTAAATGGACAGGAACCTGATTCCAGGAAAAGTGGAATTCATTATTGCTCTGGTCATGGTTGTGTTTATGATAAACAGCCAGAATATTTAAAAATGCTAATAGGCATAGGCATAAAGGTTCAGGATAGAAGAGAGATAGGAAAGAATCTTTAGCATGTGACTTCTGAGAAGACATACACTGTTGTAGAACATTCATGGAGAAATTGGCTTTTATTGAGAAGGACAGAGGAAATGGTGAGTGCAGACCTGGCTTGTAGTTTTGGTGGCCTCACATTTTTACTTTTTTATTCTGAATATTGCAGGGGTACACAAGTTTGGGTCGCATATTTTGCTTTTGTACATTTTTAGTGAGAGTTGTAAGTGTGCTCTTCACCCAGAATTTGTGAATTGCACCAATTTAGGTGTGAATTGATGCCCCGGCTAGTTAAATTCCTTATATGGTGGTCTATCTCTTAAGTAATTTCATTTTATTTTCTTTGTGAAGAAGAAGGCAGGTCATTTGCTGATTGCTTGACCTTGAGGAAACAGAGAGATGAAGTTGGAGGTCTAAGCAAAATGAGAGTTAAAGAGATTATAAAGGCCATGGTCATTTGGGACTCAGGAAATTAGAAACATTAGTTAATTTTCATGCCAGTAACCCCTAATATCTACACAGTATTTTATTTTTTAATAAATCTTTTCATATGCATTATCTCATGTATAAAAATTTACTATTTTTTTTCCTTTTTTTGACAGTTCAAAACATCTGTACCTTCTGTCAAGTTCTGTCCATGATCTGTTCTCTTGGCTTAGTGATGTGATATTTTTTTTGTTCCTATTCATTGAAAGTTTAATACTAATTGGGACAATAACAACTAACACTTACTAAATGTATATAATGCTTTAAACATAATTCTAAGTCCTTCCCATTTGTGTTCCTTTTTGATACTGACAACGACCCAAGAAAATTTGTATAATTATATCCATTTTAGAGATAAGAAACAAAATCAGTGATAAAGGTTATAGAACAAGGACTTTCACAAACGCGACCAAATAATCAGCTTCACAATTCTGGGAGGACCATTTCGGTTCAGTCATTTTTCGTATTTTTAATTAATTACCCACGTGCACCTAGATATTCTATTGATGGAAAGTACAATCTTTCTGTCTCTCTCTGATATTTCCAGTTTCCCTTTTATTTCCACAAATCCTAGACATATATGATATACATATACTCAGGCACTCATTCCACAGGCATGCAAAGGAACCCTACTTCTTCAGACACCACCAGGAAGGGTCAGTAGAGCAAGCTCAGAGCACCACTGTTACTGATTTCACTGCTTCTTGGTAAGTTTTTCTGCTGAACAGTGAGTTTTTCTTGTCCTGGCAGAGGTTATGTCACCTTTGACTGGTCTTGCTTCAGGGAGGTTCCTCTTGTTCTCTACTGCCAACCAGGCACACCATGGTGGGACCAACTTGACTATTCATTTTTGCATTACTCTCTTTTCTTTTATTATCCTTAAACACACATTTTAATGATCCTTTCTCTAGCTCTTCCCCAACTCAAAAACCCTCCAGATTTTCACTTTTCTGATAAATTAGCCATTCTCTAAATACTTATTGGGCGTTTGTTACATGCCAGGCACTGTGATAAGCCCTGAGAATAAAATAATGAAAAATATAAAGTAAAAAACCTGAAAATACTCAAATATATGCTTGATTCTTCAGTGCACACTCAAGGACAGGAGGGTGCACAGGATGTGAATAACTAGAAGCAGGGATTATTGGGGGCCTAATGCAGAAAACCCGTAGAATGCTTTGTCCCCTGTATTCCTTGTCTTGAAGTAACAAATTACCATAAATTAATTGGCTCAAAACAATAAGAATTTACTGTCTCACAGTACTGAAAGTCAGAACCCTGATATCAAAGTGTCTGCAGTGCGAGAGCCTTCTCCATGCTCTGAGGGAGGTTTGATTTCATACTGTTGTTTCAGCTTGTTTGTTGGCTGTCAGAAATCCCTGGAATTCCTTAGTTGAAGGGGCCTCCATCTTCAGATCACGTTCTCTCTGTGTGTCTCTACTTTCTCCTTTGTGTCTCTTATTAAAACATGTGTTGTCTTTTGGGCCCAATTTGTTGGTCTATGATGATTTCATCTCACAACTGTTAACATCCCTATGCTGGCAAAGACCCCTTTTCCAAATAAGCTCATGTTCACAGGTTGTGAGTTAGACGTATTTTGGGGAGGGGTCACTGTCAACTATCTCCAGTCTCTTATCATGCCACAGTTCCACTCTCTATGCTCCTGTCAGGTTGGGCTCACTCTCTTTCTTAGAATAGCCAATTTTCTTTCTGCCTCAGAGCTTTTGCATGTTCTCATCCTTCTATGTTGTTCTTCCCATTTGGCTAGCTTTTGTTCACCTTTGCCATTTCAAATTAAAGATTGCTTCCCCTAGGCAGCTTTATCTGACTATCCTTGAATCACCCTGCAATCTATCACCTGTCCCAAATTAGGTTAGAGTTCTGTGAACACATTCTCAGAGTATCATGCACTTTTCTTTTATAACACTGATTATAATTATAATTTAATCATTATTACTGTAAAAGAGTTATTATGAGTTTTTTCATTAGATTGTAATTTTTATTATACAAGTGGTCACAGATTCCACAGAGGGCCCTTGATTATGTGTGTGAACATAATGCCCAGTACAAAGTGAAAACACAATTATTATGTATTAAATTTCATGTTAAAATTGGTAGGTGGGTGGGTGGGGTAAAGGTCAGGGTCAAGATGGGTGTTTGTGTATTGCTACCTGCTCATTTCAGCTGGATGCAGTTTCCTATGTTCATCTAGTGTTTCTCATAGATGAATTTGTGCATAAGCAAATGCATGCAAAATCTGTGTTATCATCAAATGGTCCCTAATATATCAATCATGTTGGAACAAATTTGCATTTTCAAAATAAGCATTGTGGCAGAAGCAGCTAAAGAGTTTAATCATATGGTGGCTGATTGGCTTCAGTGGTTAATATTGGAGAGCTACCAGGTTTATGTAATGGCAAACAAATTTCATAGTTACCAATAATACCCAACATCGAGGTACTGACAGTAATAACTTTTGAGACATTATTGGCAAAAAGCTTAAAATTGAAGGGTAGTGAGTTATTGCCAGAAAGGAAGGGGAGAAAAAGCTCCAAGAAGAGCTGATGGGAGTGAGGCCAGTGGTGGATTAAACAGCAAAATGCTTTCACATGAGTCTAAACTTGGGGCCTAGGAAACCAGAAAAGGAGGTTAAAAACAAATAATTTATATGTGCTAAATAGATTGACAAAATCAAGAGATCTGCTGATACCAAGTGTCTCCAACATGTTAATACATTTGGAACTCTTTTCATGATAGTAGATGAAATATACATGGACATAAGAATTTTGGAAAACAATTTTTATTATTTCATACAATGTGCATATCCTAAGACCCAACTAATTTCTCTTCTGCACTAAAATTTGGGCCATGTGAATCCATTGAGATGTTTGTCTTTCTCTTGTAGATTGATTTTCTTTCTAGTCTTTGGAAGAGTTTAGTTTAGTCTTTGTTCAAGATTAAAATTGTTCATCCATTGAATAGATAGTATTATTTAATGGTGAATCATTCTGGCCTGATATTTTTATGAAAATATTTACATTATTGGTTTAATTTCTCTAATTATGATAGGCCTAGTCTAGATTTTTATTCTAATTGAGTTATTTTTGGATAGGTGTTTTTCCAAGATTGTGTCCATTTCAATTTAGCCTTATTTTGAGAGCCCCCAGCTAAAGCAGAATTCTAGTACCAGAGCTGCTAGCAACCATGCCTTTACGGGAAAGGAAGTGGGGCTTTGCAGTGTGCCTAATGTCTAGTTGTCAAACCCAATGCCTGGTGGTCTGACCTATGATGACAATCCTTCCCATGGAGACTTATCTATACTGGCAGAAGCCTATGTGACTCTTATCTGACCCAGGTCTAGTTCATTCTACCTGACTATTGCTCTGGTGCTAGAAGTTTGCCCTGTGCTCTCCCCAGTGTCCTGGAGAAAACTCAATCTGGAGCAGTCTTTACTCCTTTAAATAGATTGTGCAAATTCAATACACCACCACGATAGGAAGGAAGTTTAAAGACTTATGGATTTAAGGTGGGGAAGGCACAATGAGTAGGGAGAGCTGTCTTTTATCCCTGAGTCATGGGAGGCAGGAATGAAGAGTCAGGCGGGGTGGTAGGTGGGGGAAGCCAGTTAGCAGTTTATATGGGGGGATAGAGGGTGGGTCATTTTAAGTTCACAGGCAAATACCTTCCTAGTTTGTTTACGGGAAGCAGCAAGAAAGCTGGAAGCCCAGTCAGTTAGGCTGGAGAACTGCCTCTAAGTTCAAATCTCTGGCCACTGGCTGGGGCCATTTAGATGTGGTATAAAATTAGGAACAGTATTGAAGATGAATGAGCCCAGCTTCTTGCACAAGAAAGTTAAACTTGTATTTAAAAATGAATGTTGAGGCAACATAAAATTATGAGAATTTACCACAAAGCTGCTTACATGATTGTGGTTTAATAGGACAGACTCAAACTCAGCTCTCTGGCTTTGCAGGGGCCCGAGGCTTAGCTTCTATGACTTGATACAGGCATTTATCCCCAAATCTACCTGTGTGTGTTATTATTAGGTTAGGATTATTTGGTTAGGATTTTTTCTTGCATTTTCATTTTTCAACACTGTATAAAGTATTTTTGGTAAAAATTATGCAGGATAAAGTTGTAATATCCAATAAGACCTTAAAAAGTTCAAGCCAGAGCAAATGATCTTAATTCTTACTCGTTTTTTTCCATGAAGATTTGAGTTTTCAAAAGTTGTAGATTTCAGGAAGCCAAATGGCTATGACTGATGTTTATTTTGCTTGTTGGAATAGTGCGGAATTTCTTGTTTTACACAGCATGATTCCTCAAGGTTCATATGTGTTTTATCATGTGCCATAATCTCCTTCCTTTTTAAGGCTGAATAATGTTCCATTGTATGTATATACTACATTTATTTGTTAATCTGGCAACACTTGGTTGCTTCAACCTTTTGACTATTGTGAAGAGTGCTGCCATGAACATGGGCATTGCTTTTATTTTTAGAATGGTAGCTGTGTGTCTTAAGACTATCTGGCTATAAAAGATAAAATATTTGCGCTGGGCCTCTAATAAGCTTTGGGAAAATACAAGGCTTGATTTCATAGTGGGTCCTTCATCCCTCAGCCCTCTTACTATCTGACCTCTTTATGTCTAATTGTCATTAAGGCAGCACAATTTAAACCTTCACCTGTTGTATTTTGCCTGCACATTCTTTACTGCATGACAATTTATTTTACTCTATAATTTATATCATGTTTCTTTAATGCATTTAAAAAGTCTTATAGAGTTTGTACCATTCACACTGAGAGAGAATAGAATCATAGAATATTAAAGCTGGAAGGAATTTTGGTGGCAATGCCAAGTTCTTATTTCATAAATTATTAAGAAACTAAGGGGCCAAACAATTGTTCAAAAATCAGCACTGTTCTTTGAACCTGAGACTGTCTAATTCTCATTTTGCCTCGTCACCACAAAAGTCCTGCTTCTGAGCATAAGTTCTACTCTGTCACTGTAGACGTCAATGTAAAAAGGTTAAAAGGAAGCTGACTGTGAATATCCACTGGAGATAATCTGAAAAGTCTTTGTGAATTTGCCTCACCTATATTAGTTTTCATTTTTATAAACTGAGTATTTCCACAGTGTGGTTAATTGAGGCTTTCTTATGTAAATAACGTAAGATACCACTTTAATCTCATTTCAAAGAGTGTCAGAGTCAAAACTGTTACTTAAGTTTATTGCCTAATTTGGGATCACTTACTTAGTATTTTGTTCTTAGAGATTTACCCATGACCACTTGAGTAAATATATTTACTATTCTGTAACATATTGATATCATTCAAATATCAAATAAGAAAAAGTAAGTAGTTTCCCTCCCACCATGTACACAGTGACCAATGTAGCTTGAGACATTTTAATATCAATATAAAAAGAGCTGTCTTATTTTTTTCTTATATTTTACAACTTCAGAGAATTCTTCTATGTGAATATAGCATTGTATATTTAAGCAGTTCCTTGTTGATGGACATTTAGATTCTTTATAGGCTGTTACTATAAAAAAAAAAAGGAGTGCTGCAAAACATACTTTATACAGATATTATTTTCATGTATTTGCAAATATACCTAGAGGGTAATTCTGAAAGTTGACATTATGGGTCAAAACATATAACAGCTTTGATAAATAATGCCAAATTATACTATATTAAGATTGCTTTATTTGTACCAATATATACTTTTTACGACAATGGGCACAAACTGACAAGTGGCTAGGTGGCTAAGTTGGGTCATCTCAAACAACGTTTATGGGGGCTGTAGATACCCAGAGGTCTATTACGATCTGGTATAGGGATCCACCGAGAATGGCCATCAGAGTCTGACGCAGGAATGGCTGGTTTAGGCTGTGGATTTTTAAGTGACACAATTGAAGAAGTATCAGCCTCCTTCAGCCACATTCAAAGTTTTGCATCTCAGCCCTGTGTCGTGCCACAGAGTGCTGTACCAGAGCTTGGTCTCCGACCCTTTTCTCCTGCCTCAGCACGTATTGACTGGAGGCCTTCTACTTGCATGATTAGGGGGATGGAGTTGGAGACGTGTGGTTGCAGCTCTACAGAATTTGTAGTCTGAGCTGCTATCTCAGCATTTACTAGGATTGATTGTCTCAAACATTTGCTAGCGGCTGGTTTCCACAGAATTTTGTGGAACCTAACCTGCAGGAAATTGGCTGGGACCAGTCAACCCCTACCTCTTGGTCACTGTCCCCAAAGCTCATCAGCACTCAGCATTGACCTGTGGTGTCACAAATGCTGAAGCTCTGGCCCATTTATTTCCATTTCATCTTTTGATTACCTAAAGCAGGGCATCAATATTGTAGCTCTGGCCCAAATATTGGCCGTCTACCATCCATCTGATCCCTCAGCAGTAGCTAATTTGCATAGACATTGTATAAAATTAATTTGAGGATGAAAAAAAACTTGTTTTCCTAAGATCAAGGTTCCCACCACCCTAAAAATCTCATTTGTCTTGATTTCACTTGTCCCAAGTAGGCTAGTAAAAGGATTACCACTTATTATCAATTATTCATTTGTTTTCTGAATAAGTATGTAGGGTCCACGGACTTGGCCTTCTGTCTCCATTGGACAGGGAATAGTGTGGAGATAGTTCATGGCTGAAAGGAAGGCAAAATTCAAATGAGTCTGACTCATCATTTCCAATCCTCCTAATTCCATCCAGGTTTAAAGGAGGCCTATCTGATTTGGTGTTTTCATGAAGAGGGACAAAAATGAGAAGTGAGAATATAAACAGTGGAATTTTTTGGAGAAAGCTTAGAAAATGACTATTTATGGAAAGACTTTTTCTGCTGTTTCTATTTCTTCCTTTCCCACTTTAAGTTTGGATTCTTTTTAAAGATGCAGAGCTTGGAATCTCATTCCTCACAGGGTATTTGTTGAGGCCCAGGATCTCTAGTCTCGTTTTTGTGCCACTGGAGAAAGAAATGCAAGAAGAGAGCAGAATAGCAGCATTTTCCCTCTCTCCCCCAATTTCCCATGGAGATAAGGAGGAGGAGACAGGATACCGGGGTGTCCCCGGACTGTGGACAAGGCAAAAGAAAGAGAGGCAAGCATTAGCTATTTGAAAACTTCCAGAAGTAGATAAGCTGTGTGTAGGACCTGCCTTAGAGAGGCTCCAAGGGACTATCTGGGAAGGAATCTACTCTGTCCTAGAAAAATCCTCTCACTGGGAGTCTGAGGAGGAAATGCCAATGACCTTTTGAAAACCATCACTGTGAACTGTGAGAGAACCACAGCAAGACTCTGCCTGGGTCAAGAGAGCCAGGAGATAGTGCAAGACTCATGTTTGCCCACGGCTGAATGGTGAGCTTGATTTTACATACACATTTCAGAGTTCTGCCCTGTGCTATTTATCACAGGTAACAGAAGGTGGATTCTAACACAAATAAACCAAGAGTAAACTAGACTTGGGTGAACGTTGTGACTAAACAAGTTATTCTAAGTAGGTTACAATAAAAAGTTATTCTAAGTAGGTTACAATATCTCAATATCAAATAATTATTTTCTGAATGTAATTTTGGATGGAAAAACATGTGAATTTCCATTCCGTTGGGGAATGTGGTAGACTCCACTAGGTGTGGGGTGCCCAGATTTTAGTTAGACATTATTTCTGGGGGTTACCTGTGAAGGTGTTTCTGGATGTGATTAACATCTGAACTGGTAGACACAGTAAAGCAGACTGTCCTTCCCAGTGTGGATGAGCCTCAGCCAACTTGGAAAGCCTGAATAGAACAAAATCCTGAGTGAGCAGAATTCTCTCTCTGCTGACTGTCTTTGAGCTGGAATGTTAGGTTTCTCTTGCCTTGACTTGAACTTCCATAGAAACTTGCACCATCAGGGCCCCTGGTTCTCAGGTGCCTGGACTTGGACTGGACATTGCTGTTGGCTCTCCATTTTGCCAAGTTCAGTCTCTTGAGCTTCTTGGCTTCCTTAATTGTGCAAGCCAATTTTTTATAGTAAATCTCTCCCACTTCACTCTCTCTTCCATTTCTCCTCTCCTCTTCTCCCCTCCCTTCTTCCCCCTCCCCCTACCTTACAGCACAAAGTATGAAAGAGCAGGTTTAGGACAAGAGGTAATATATTCAAACATCCACATCTCTTATACATGCTGTGATAAAAACGATGTTGAGGAAGAGAGGTGAGTGTAGTTTGATCTCAAGTGCATAGTGCTGAATGGCCAACGCTATTGGAATCCATCAGTTAATGGCATTTGGCTTCAAGGCACATCTTTACATTTGTTATTTCACTGTGAAAAGGCTTGGCAATTGTCATTTTTTAAATGTATTCATTCATTTATTTAAGAGTCTCATATGTGATGAGAACTGAGCCTGAAAGTAATAATTCCAGTTTCTACCTTCATGAAACCAGAGGAGTATCTCTCTCTCTCTCTCTCTCTCTCTCTCTCTCACACACACACACACACAGCATAATACCGAATATGACAGATGCCAGAAAGGAAAGGTGCTTTATGTGAGAAGAACGTATAATAAAGGATTTGACCTTATTCTGGAGGGCAGAAAAGCCTCCCCTGAAGAACCAACTTTTGAAAGACAAGGTGGCCCTATTTTGCAGAGAGAGGATGAAAAACAAAGGAGACAGCACATGGAATAGTGTCTGGAGGGAGGGAGCACGAGAGGATTGCAGAATAGAATGGGCCATAATTGTGTTAAATATATTTGATTATAGTTCAAAACTCTGTAGTCTGAAAGAAATATACAGAAAATTCTGTGTATATCATCCACATGGAATGAAATCTAAAAATCATTGAATTTTCAAGCAGCGTGGTAGCCGCACAACACTGTTTTATATCCGTAATCTTCTAAGTTGCCAGTTGCTGGAATACCAGCTATGTAGGATATATTTACACTCAGCTGTTGCTCAAGATTCAGAATATGCAGTGAATAAATCCAAAATGAATCATGTCCTTGAAAGACCAGAGTTAAATCAATAAAGATAAGCTTTAATGTATATGATTGTATTTTCTTAGTTCTAGATGTTGATATCTTGTTATTTATTTAATCCAGACAAGAACTTCCAAGAGAAAAGCAAACCAGTGCACTAATGTTTTAGTTTGAGATTTATAATCTCTGGGAAATAAAGTATTTTATCATTTTTTTGATACATGTTAATCATTAATGTTTAAGATGATTCATAGTGCTGCTTTTAACTAAGGAATGAGCATGCTTATCACTGGGGCATTTAAAATTTGTCAAGACTCAGTGTGTTTCAAGAGCATTGTGTTAAATGCAGGATGCTAAAAAAGAATGAACCTACAAACCGATTGTGGATTCCTGGATTATGTAGCTGTTATGATAATGAGTCAGGGCTTGTCTAACCTATTCTTATATTAGATTAGTTTTTAAGAGGGAGGGATTCAATTCTACTAAAGCATTTCAAACTGTTCTATCTCTTTGTCTGAGTCTGAATCTATGCACAGTTTCAATGGATCTGGTTCAAGTGAGAACACATTTGGACCCAAGAGATCTTTCAAGTGTTGTTGCTTTATACGGCAGCCAAACATCTCCCTGATTAGATGTTCCATTATTGAATTATTATCCCACTATATGCCTCATAATGTAAAAGAAGACCTGCACGTGTAAATATTTTTACTTTCTTAAAAGGCATTGAGAAATTTTGACTGTGCATTGATGCATAGATTGTTATTATTATTGTTGTTATTATGTTTTGAAACAGAGTCTCTCACTATGTCTCCCTCGGTAGAGTGCTGCGGCAATCCCAGTTCACAGCAACCTCAAACTCTTGGGCTTAAGCGATTCTCTTGCCTCATCCTATCAAGTAGCTGGGACTACAGGTGCCCACCACAACACCTGGCTATTTTTTTGTTGCAGTTGTCATTGTTTAGCAGGCCCAGCTGGGTTCGAACCTGCCTGCCTTGGTGTATGTGGCCAGCACTCTAACTGCTGATCTACGTAATAATCTACATATAGACTATTAACATGCTTTAAAAGTATACAGCATTCTAATATCTCATGTAATGGGTTCTTGGGACAAATTATTTCAGGAGCTCTTCTCTGTGAAATATAATGTAATAATATGAGGAGGCTGACCTGATGAGACACATTTGTTGTTGCCATGTGCATACTGCCCATGAAGCAATGTTCTAAGTGCTTCGCAGCCCATCCTTACAACTTTCCCATTATCTGTCCCAGTTCAGAGATGAGGACTCTGAAGCACAGGGCATTAGCATGACTGGTGTAGCACATCTGAAGCACAGCCTCCAGGGCCAGCACTCTTAACTGTCCCTTTGTCATTAAATCCATATCATCCTTTCATCACATTTCCCCCAGAGTTATCTGCTTGAAATTCGGTGTTGATCACTTTCTTCCATTAGTCAAAATCTTTCCAGGGCAGTTCATTTGCTCTAGGAGACAGTTCATGATTCCAGGCATAAATATAGAACATTCCATAATCAAGCCAACCCAGCATCATGTCCTACCATAGGACAAAAATATCAGAATCATGAAGGACTGGATAAATGCAGAGACCAGGGCTCACCCCAAGTGTCACAGAGGTGGGCCCAGGATCTAGCTCTATTTTAACAGCCTCTTCTGGTTTTGCCCTTTATAGACAGAGAACCACTGCCCTCAACACACAGAGTGTAGAGACCCCTGACTTTCGGCATCCTGTACTGCCCCCGAGACAGCATGCCTTTGAGTTTGTAATTCTGCAAATTAAGAATGTTCTTCACCAAGTCTAATGTCTTCTTGAATACCCAGTTCAGATGCAGGGTCTTCAGAGGACTGTTTTCTACCCCTGCAGTCAGAGTTTCACCACGCCTCTCCTGTCCTGTGTGCATTCACTATTAAACCCTTACTACGGTGAGTGATACACAGGGCAGTGTGGCTTACTCCAACTTGGCTGTGGAAATTACACTTGGAGAGGCATATGACTTCAGTGGACTTTTTTTTTTTATTTGTTTGAGACAGAGTTTCACTTTGTCACCCTTGGTAGAGTGCCATGACGTGATAGCACATAGCAACCTCAAACTCTTGGGCTCAAGTATTCCTCTTGCCTCAGTTTTTCATTTTAGTAGAGACAGAGTCTTACTGTTGCTTAGGTTGGTCTTGAACTCCTGAGCCAAGTTATCTGCCCACCTGGGCCTCCCAGAGAGTTAGGATTATAGGTGTGAGCCACTGTGCCTCGCCTATCATCAGTGGATTTATTATACTCAGATTTTAGAGAGGGAGGTATGCCATGCCACATAGTAAGCCAAAGGGATGGAGTGATGCAAGCTGAGAGAGAGAAAGAGAGAGCGAGAGAGCTCGCTCAAGGACCATGTGTAAGGGCCCAGTGGGCATCGGGGTAGAATTCACAGGCAACCAAGCATGTGGGGGTTTCAATGGTGCATCTGAACACCACTAGGCAATAGTCAGGGTGGGGCAAGAGGGAAACCTGTAACAGGGACCAGCCTTGTCAAATCAATACACACGATTATTTAGGCAGGATCCCCTCACCCAGTTGGTGGGGATGTTGAAGAATGAGGAAAACACAAAGATTTAAAAGTTTAACGTTAATATGCACCATATAATTATTTATTGACTTTTCTCTTGCTCTCATTAGACAGATAGCTATGAAGGAAACCTGTCAGAAACGATTTCTTCCCCAGTTCCTGGTTTTATATCAGTTAAACATATTCTCTGGATTAAGCTGGTCTCTGTGTCATCTCATTCATCTTCCATGGATTCCGCTGGACACTGCTTGTGCCAGTTCTATACACCTATATGGAGTTTTCTGGCTGTGTTAATTTTCAATTTTTAAATTTAAACTAAATGATAATAGAAAATTTATAAGTATGGGGTCTGACATGTAAGTTTACAAACTCATCCTAGAAAAAAGTGCTACATACCTCATTGCTGATATCACCGTGGTCACCTTTGATGTATATCTCATGGAAAACTAATAACCAGTGCCAGCACCTAGTCCGCATTTCAAAGCAATTATGGAACTCTTTTTCTGCAGTGGTCACCAAAGCTGTCATTGTATTACTCTCAATGTCCTGAATGTCATCAAAATGTCTTCCTTTCAGAATTTCCTTTATCTTTGGCTTAAAAAACAAAAAAGAGTAATTGGGGGCCATTTACTTTTTGGCTACTTACCAAAAAGTGAATGTGGGTAGGGAGAATGTTCCAATACAATTATTTGTTTCCTGGCTAAAAACTTGCGCACAGACCATGCCATGTGAACTTGTGCATTTGTCATGATGGAAGAACCATGAGTTGTTGGCCAAGATTATTTTATTTTATCACATTTCATATAAAAAATGTAAAAATCCAAACAAGCCTTATTTCTACTCTATTCTGTAAGGGCTTCTAAATACATGATTCACTTACTCTTGGGTCAGAGAGAATACTGATAAGTTGGTCCATGGAGTTCAGATATTTCTGTAGGAGAACATCTGAATTGTTTCTTTACATAGACATTATAAAGATAACCAAACATATTAATTAAAAATACTTGTAGAAATTTTATTAAAATGTATTTAAGATCACTCAACTGGTATATGTGAAAATCAGTGTAAATAAGTAATATTTATGTGGAACTATAGCATGAATCTATCATTTATTCTAATCCCACCCCAGGAGGGAATTATAGAAACTTTCCTAACAAAGACACTTCTTAAAAATATTACAGATCTTTGGTCCCAAGGGCTTGAGCAAAATCCTGGATGGAGAGCTAGGAATCCTTATATGTATTTAAAGTGCTGCTCAGGTGATTCTGAAAATCATCCAAGTTTGGCCACCAGTATTTAATATCTCTCATCCCTTTACTCAGAGAAATGTCTCCGAGGTTATTTCTTCTACCATATATACCACTGTTGGCTGTAGCTGCTGAGGGCTTTGTTGTTTAACTGTTTCATACCTCTTGGGTTCGGAGACATTTGTGCATGACGATGTGATCTAGGCACTTCATACTTGTGAAGCTTATTTGTAGAAACGCTGTCTGCTCTGAGTCAGACACTGTTATAGCAGGAAAACAAGCCCCAAAAATACGCTTGATCAACCCCCTGAGACATTGCTACAAGCATTAAATCAGTTTGTGATTATAGGCTAAGTAACAAATGAGAAAATAGTTGTTGATTTTAGAAATATTTTGAAAGTGTCTGATAATTCAAATCTAGCAAGGAAGGTAATTTTTTCGTTGAACAAAAGTGTTTTATAAATAATCCTGGGAAATTAAGCATCTGGACTAGCATAGACTTGCATTTCTAATTATTTTAAATGATTCTGAAGCCAACTCAAAATAAATCTGAACAATTGAAATAATTTTATTTTCCAGTGAACCCTCACTCACTCAGTTGTTATAAGAACTCCACGTTTGCTTATATTTTGTGGTTATCACTCTACTGAAAAGTTTTTTATTCTCTGTGGAAAGCCTAGTGATATCACTTACCCGATATTTATATAACTGAGTTGTCTCAGTCTCTTAAGTAATTTATTAACAGATTGACACCTGCAAGTCCTCCTATAAATACCAGATTATTTTGAAAGTGACAAAACTAAGTTGCTAGAAAGTAATTGTCATGATTTCCACCACATGCAGGTGCTTAGATAATAATTTGGTTTAGGGGTCATTGATTTTTTGAATTCCAAGAACTAGTTCAAAGGAAAATTGTAGACCAGTGGTTCTCAACCTTCCTAGTGCCGTGGCCCTTTAATACAGCTCCTGTGGGTTGAGAACCACTGTGGAGACATTCTTGAGTCATTGAGACAGCAACATTTGAGGGGTGTGTTTTGAATAGAGGAGTTGAAGTAGAAGTTTAAAAAGAACTATCACAGAAATAGAGTGGGAATTGGGGGGTGATGGCAGGGTCTCCAGGAAACCATGAAAGGCAGAAATAACTGATTCCTCAAACTTTAAAATGTGTGAAAGGAGCCTGTATATAACTGAGGATAAGATTAGATGATCTATTGAGAGTAGTTGTCAGGCTTATTCATCAATATATTTCCTTAGACCTTTAGGGTTTTCTGTTTATTGCATCATAAATGTCTATTGAGTAAACGATGTGAATAGAAGCATGCTCCTCTGTGCATTATCTGTGCTAAGCCCTGAGTCATTTTGAAATAATTTAACATAGTTGTTTACTCCTGTGTTTTGAATATAGTTTGATATTACTTCTTCTTTACTTTTTTTTTCTTTTTTGAGACAGAGTATCACTCTGTCACTCTGGGTAGAGTGTCATGGCATCATCATAGCTCACAGCAACCTCAAACTCTTGGCCTCAAGTAATCCTCTTGCCTCAGCCTCCCGAGTAGCTGGATCTACTGGAACCAACCACCATGCCTCGCTAGATTTTTAGTACAGACAGGGTTTCGCTCTTACTCACGCTGGTTTCAGATTCCTGAGCTCAAGAAATCCACCCATCTCTGCTTCCCAGAGTGCTAGGGTTACAGACATGAGCCACCATGCCTGGCCTTGTTGATACTTAAGTATAAAGCATGAAGCCTAGGAAGTGAGAATAAACGGGTCCTCAGTGTCCAAATCACTTCATGTTAGAGAAAATGGGTATAGAAAAACAAACAAGCAAGCAAACAACAGCAATGAAACAAAACAAAACGCCCTCTAGATTTTAAACTAATAAACTGTGTCTAAAGACATCACTACTAGCTTCTTGCCAGTAATATCTTGGTTTGATTAAGATTGCCCTTCAAGTTTATTGTCTCTTGCCAAATAGATTTGGGTTGTTTTAAACTAAGAGAAATGTTTTATACAAGGATTTTGTTTTTCTTTGTTTTCTTACACAGTTCTTGTAGTACAGACAAGAGGACTTAGCTTCCTTTTTGACATTTAAGACAAGAGTCTTGGAAGATTACATGGATAATACATTTAATTGCTCCTCCATTTTACTCTGTAATTGCTGCAATGAATTGGTTTGTAAATTCTGATGGCCAATAGTTTAGACCAGTAAATAACTTTGTTTCAATATGTACATTATAACGGACTTCAGAAATTCTTAGTGGTTTCGGGACAGGATACTAGAAGAATGCACATGCTTACCGTGGTAAGAATTTGGTTTTCCTGATGAATTTTCATTCAGCTGTTTTCATTAAATAAGCTAGCAGACCGAGTGTTTTCTCAAACAGACAGATAAAGTATGTCTCTTTAACCTTCAGCAAATTTAAATATTTAATTTTGGCGCTCGCTCTGTATTTAGAAATAGGTTATTACATTTTGCCTAAAGTATTTTAATTTGCATATTATGTACATTTTTGGACATTTTTACTGGAGTCGAGAAAGAGTCACTTGACTAAAGCTGTGGTTTGTCAATTTGTTGATAGCAATGTAAAAGCTCTGTATTAGGCATTTATATTGCTTTAAAGAAAAGGCAAATATTTCAACCAGAGGAATAGCTGGAAGTGGCTGAATGAGTCCCATTATACTCTATGTTTTCTTTTTCACTTATTGGTGGAAAATTTATCAATGCAGAAACTTGGGACACAGGATTGTTTAAATTTCTAGAGTAAAATATTAAATAAAATTATCAAAATCGCACACTAATACATATATAAACATATTGATCACATGTATAGTGAAACAGTAAGGGAACTGATTATAGTAAGTATGTTAGTCAATCTATGTTTGAGAGTTTAGATTTTAAAATTAATATTTGTTATAAAGTTTTCAGAGCTTATTTTCCTATTCTCTAAAAATAAAAACAAAACAAAAACAAAGGAGATCTGTATTTTTTAAATAATGAGAAGATATTTTAACAATGAACCCGAAGATTTTGTTTGTTGTTGGTTTTTAAAACTTTGTTGCATTATATAAAATATAAGGAAATTGAAGAACTGAGAATTCTCTACTGAGAATTTATTCCCTTTTTTGAAGCTTACATTCCAGAGTAGCTAGCATGGCATAGGTAGACCTCCTTTATCATGAAATTAAGAAGAAAGTTTTCAATAAAAAAGAAAAGAATAACAATTATAACTTTGAAGAAATATGTAAGCACTCACATATTTTTAATATTGTCATTTGAAAATTGTATAATATAATTTATAGCAATGTGCTTGCTACCGTTGCATGTTCAACCTCTGACCATCATCAGGCTTTGATCAGTTTAAACCTTTATGTCATGCCTTAAAATCCCAGCTGTGATTTGTACCCATAAATCACACATTCAACAAACTTAATGATGAAATTTAATTACTTCTGTAAAAGATTTTTAGTCAAAATTTTTGTTTGTTTCAGTATACCATATGTGAGCACATGTAGAAATATTTGCAAAAGAAATGGATTCAGAGTGCTGCAGTGTAGACATGTGATACAGATTATTGGGATAATCAGTAAGCCCCAGTTATTTGCTTAGAAAAACTCATGTGTCCTATTTGAATGAAGTTTTGAATTTTGCAAATCTATGGATTGATGATAAGGTGGGAACTGGACACATCCATGACCATAGAGTTTTTTTTTTTTCTTTAAGGTGACAGTAAGAAGTAAAATGGTCCAAAGTGTTTAACTTTGTGTTTCTTTTGTGAACTACTCACACCAATAGTGGGACATTAATATTGTTCATGGCAGTGTGGTTTGCCTTTGTTTTTTTTCTGCTTTAAATCTTCATATTGCCCAACTGGTATAAACTTCTTTCAAAGAATTGAAAATTCAAGCAGAAAGAACTAACCAAAGGAGAAAAATGCCAAATGCTGAATGTTGGATTGAGCTGGTGGAAGTGAGGAAATTTTAATATGTAAAAGATGGCAGTAAAACTGTGTTTGCACTGCCTTTGCCAGAGAAGCCAAAGGGGGGTTGAAAGTATTTGATAGAAATTAAATTGGGAGGCACATTAGACAATTGTAAGCAGTCTCCTGGGGATATGAGGAAATTAAAGCAATTAAACAATCTAGTGATGCAGAGTAAAAGCCAAGTAGTATCCCTCTTTCTTTCTCTATTTTTTAAACACCTTCACCTTGAATGGTGGTTTATGTCCTCCAGTGTGATCTAACACAGGCATTGGATGGTTTCTCACCAGAAATGCTCTATTGATGCCTTCCTTACATATATTCTTCATCACTGCCTCTGGAAATTTGTCCCCTCATCTATTCTGCACACAACTTCAAGATTAATTTTGGCTTTCTGGACATGTGGTGGATTTTATTGGCTGTCTATCCAGTAGCCATTATTTCTTTTTCTTCGCTAATCCCATGATTGAGTTAGCTGCAAAATGCCCAATGCAGAGTCTAAACCACCAGTGGTCTTGGCAACCTATTCTCTCTTGTGACCTGTGGCCTAGTTAGGCCCAAGAGATGTAATTAAATTTGTGCTGAGAAATTTTCGAATATATTTTCTTCCCTGAGAAAGTTATATCAAGAATTCATTGTGTGGCTGTATGAGAATATAAAGCCATAGGAACATATTGAGGGTGGTGGAGTGGAAGAGTGTTCAGAGAATGGTTGGAAATGCATTTCTCTAATGATTAGAAATGTTAAAGAACATACCATGCTCATGGCTAGGAAAAGCAACATTGTTAAAATGTCTATACTTCCCAAAGCAATCTACAGATT
>CAUYRH010112807.1:0-14896 GCA_963574655.1 Perodicticus potto | reverse complement strand
AAAAAAAAAAAAAAAAAACAACAAAAAAAAAAACAAATATTAAAATTAAAAAAAAAAAAAAACCCACACCCCATCATCAAAAAAAAAAAAAAAAAAAAAAAAAAAAAAAACCTCCTAACTTCAGGAAAATAAAAGGCCCCCCTTAACCACAAAAAAAGGCCCTACTAATTGCAAAATAAAAAAAAATATAGACCTTCTAACTGCAAAAAAAAAAAAAAAATCCTAACTTATTCTTACCTCGGGTCCTCAGGCAGCAGCAAGCTCTGCACAGGCAAGCTCGTGACTCCTCCAATCACCAGTCTCAGTCTCACCCAAGGCTGAAAGGAGGACTCAAGAGATAGAGAGAAGGAGGGGAGTTGAAGAGTGTGGTGCACATTCCACACATGCGCGCTATGGCCCAGGATAACTCGGCCGCTAAGCAGGATGGCAAAAACACCCAGCGGGAGAGACAGAGAGGAGGAGAGTTGGAGACTGCTGTGGTACACATTCCACATTTGTGCCCTGCAGCCCTGGAGGAGTTAGCTGCTAAGCAGGACAGGCACCGGTAGCAAAAACACCCAGCGGGCCGTTTGTGGCCCGCTGGCTGTAGTTTGAGGACCCCTGACCTAAAGAGATGAATTTGGTGATGGGGTGGGATGAGGGTGAGATCTATAATCTTTAATAACATCTCTTCATTCTCAACTTCTCCAAAATTAAATTACTTTGTTTATTTTTTATGAATCGTGCCACATCCTGAGAATTTCATATTCAGCTCAAACAAGCCATGCTCTGTTTACCTGCCAGTGACCAGCGCAATGAAAGAGCATTTAGTACTCTCTCTTTTTCCAGGGCCCTCTCTGAAAATTTCATGTTCTGAGAAGGTTAATTTGTGCGCCCCCCCATGAAGTGCCAAGGGGAAGTGGTTCACTGACTATTCTTTAATTCAGCTTTTAACAAGGAAGAGTTATTTACATAAAAAGTAGCAATCGCTGTTGCAGGCATAAGCCATCTCTTGTGTTTTTGTTGACAGTCCCCACCCTGTCTAGTCATTTTATACTCATTGAGCACTGCGGGTGTTTGGAATGCTTTGTGGTGCGGTGACAATGCTTTTTTATTCGCTGCAGTGACTAGTCAATTAAGAGTGGCGGGAGAAGTATTTGCAAGAAGAGGTACTTGAGGTTTTCTAGAGAAGTCACAAGGCCTGCAGACTCAACTTCAGTTAGAAGATCTTGTCTTCACATTTGCTGGTCAAAACTGTAATCAGAATCCCAAGATTTTAGAGCTGGAAGAGGAAATTCATAGACTTACTATGAAAAGCCTGTTGCAATTAAAGTAGAGATTTCATCTTGCCTGTAAGCAAAAAAGTTAGCCTGCCACACTTTCATGGATGTTGGTAGAAAACACAGTTTCCTGGTTCAGAAATTAAGGAAAGTTTATTGCTCACAGTAGTGAGTGGGAGTCAGAGTATTTGAATGTGGTTCCCATCGCGTCAGTAGCGGGTCATGTTTCAGGGGAGGAATCCCAAGGTCATGAATATTTACTAGTGGTCACTAAGCAAGTCTGCCTTGCTCCAGAGGAGACACTTTGTCTATCTTCCAGGGCATGAGTGTCCTAGAAAATACAGCCAGGAAAAAAGGCAGTCACTGCCTGGCTCACAAGATGTGCAGAATCATGTGAGAACAATGGAAAATTGTCTCCCGGCAACCTCTACCCCTTGCTACTGTATCATGTGGCCATAGACAATATCTCCATGGGCATGCCATGCCACTGGCCTCTCTGATTAATCTGACCAGTAGAGGCTAGGACTAAATCCATCCAGTATGTCACCAACAGTACTCCCAGTGGCAGGATGAGGCCAAATTGCAGTACTGATCTCTAAGACAACCTCAGAGTTCCAGACCCATGCAGGCAACATGAATAAGCCCCTCAGGCTATGACTCAGGCATCCAGGGAGCGTCCTCCTCAAGTTCTGTGCAGTGACTGCAGATTGTGCCTATTACAAGCAAGTCGGGGAGGCATTTGGGGAAGTGACATTCAATAGTGGTAGGACTTCTCCACCGGTGCCTTCCCCACAGGGAGAATACCCGTTGACATGTATGAGACAGTGAAGTTGAGGAAAGCAAGACATCAAAGCCCACTATGCCCCCAGACATAGGATCAATTCAGAGCCATGCATTGAATTGGCCCAAAGTCCTTGCTCACAATGCCATGTTCCTTCCCTTTACCACTGTGAAGCCCCAACCCCCATGAGCAGAATCTGGGGCTTTTTTTCTCTTGGATCTGAATAGGATAGTGACTTTGGTGCTTCTATTCAACAGAGTCACAAGTTGAAGTCCCTCCTCCTGAAATTCCCCAGCATGCTTGGACAGGTACATGTGCTCAGCAATCTTCCTGGGGACAGGGAGTCCTCAGCTCTGACACTAATCCTCTTCCTCTTTAAGCAACTGAGGTGGGGTCAGAGGGGAGGGAGAGATAAGGGTGTTTGGAAGGGGAAAGTGGCTCCATTCCATTAATCTAGGCTTTATGTTTACTTCAGTTTCATATAACATGACAGTGGCTTGTGGTTTAAGCAAATGGCCACCCAATGTTTTTGGTCCATTTTGTGCTCCCTATCAGTACAGGAGGTCCTCATAAATGAGACTGGAGTGCAGAAATACAAGAGACCCCAAAGAAGTGTCTCCACTTCTTAGTCTCATTGAGCTTGTTTATTGGGGTGAAATTCACATAATATAAATTTAACTGTTTTATTTTATTTATTTATTTATTTGAGACAGTCTCACTCAGTCACCCGGGGGTTGAGTGCCATGGCATTATTGCTCACAGCAACCTCAAACTCTTGGGTTCAAGTGATCCTCTTGCCTCAGCCCCTGAAGTAGCTGTGACTACAGGTGCCTGCCATAATGCCCAGCTAGTTTTAGAGATGGGTGTCTCGCTCTTGCTCAGGCTTGTCTTGAATTAGTGAGCTCAGGCAATCCTCCCACCTGGGCCTCCCAGAGTGCTAGGATTACAGGTGTGAGCCGCCGTGCCTGGCCTCAAATTTAATCATTTTAAAGTAGACAATTCAGAACCATGTCACACATTCACAGTGCTATGCAACTGTCACCTGTAATCTACCTTCAAAATATTCCTGTCACTTGAAAATAAAACCCTGTACCCTTTCAACATTCACTCCCCCATACTGTCCCTCCTCCCTGCCCCTGGCAACAGCTAATCTACTTCCTGTCTCTGTGGATTTAGCTGTTTTGGACATTTCATACAAACTGGATCACGTGATATGAGATCTCTTACATCTGTTTGTTATGTAGCATAATGGTCTTGAGGTTTATCTATGCTGTAGCATGTATCAGTACTTCATTCTTTTGTATGGCTGAATAATGTTTCACTGTGTGAATATATCGTTCTGTTCAGCTGTGCAGTTGTAACTCTAACTCAGTCACTAAGACTGTGAGACAAACTACTTCCAAACTCAGTGGTGTAGACACCTGTCTTATTATGCTCTCCATTCTGTGGGTGAGGAATTTGGACATGGCCTTGGGTAGCCCATTTGCCCCTGCTCCACAGTGGGATAGACACTGCTATGGGCATCTTAGGAGAATTCAGTTCATCCCAGGTTGACTTCTGGTTCCAGTAATACCTTTTGTGCCACTAGCCACACTCTATCCTTAGTTGACACTCAGATACCAAGAAGCTGTGTCCTGTCCAAATGCCTGACCCACAGGGTATGTGACCATAATAAATGGTTGATTTATGCCACCATGTTTTGTTATGCAGCAATAGCACCTGGAAAGAAAATCTGATGCTAGGCAAGTGTAGTCTAATGGAGTTTTAAGATTAAAGGAAATGATGGCAACCATCTTGTACAACTCCTCCTGCCTTCTAGGTAAGAAGCCAAGGTGCAGGTGATTCCTGAAGATGAATGTATCCTGGCAGAGTTGGAATAATGATTTGACACCTAGGTTGACAAACACTACCTGACGTTATTCCAGCTCCACACTTTACTCCCTGAATCCCCCTGGAAAAGGCACTTGGTTCCCCTGTACTCAGCTTTTCCTTCTGTAAACATTTGCTTCACAGTAGTGTTAGGGGATTTTGTGTTAATCCAGGAAAAGTTCTAGAGCAGTACTGGGCACCCAGGAGGGTGTTAACAATTGGCATTGGCTTTATTATTACACCAGTGATTTAAATATTTTTTATTTATTGACGGGTTAGTTATTTAATTGACTTTTTGCTTTTGATTGATTTCATTTTTTCAACCACAAGCATTTTTTGAACTAAGGCCCAAGATGCTAAACAGACTGATTCTAGCCATGGAGGCTGGGCAGGGACTGGGACTCCTACTGCTGGGACGCCTTCTGCTCTTCCTCCTCCTCCTCTCTGGAGTACACTTGGATAGCTTTGATGATGGCCGGTTGTGTCAGAGACTGTATTTTTAATCACTTTCTGTGTGTTTAACTCTTGGGACCTCATCCCTAGCCAGGGGTTCTGTGTGGCTACAATGGCACGGCAGGGGAGGGGATTGTAGTAGTGGTTTACAGATGTGGCTGCCCATTGGAATCTCCTGGGCAGGTGAAATACCCAACTGCCCAGGTCCCACACCCAGAGATACTGATGTGACCGGTCTCAGGTATACTCTGGCACTTGCATTTCTTAAAGCTCCCAGGTGTTTGTGAAGTGCAGTCAGGATTGAAATTTACTGGCTTTCATTAGTAATTTTCAACCTCAGCTACACATTAAGATCTCCTAGGATCTTGAAAAATAAATATACAAATGTCTGGATCCTGCCACAGAAGATTCTGTTCCAAAAGGTCTAGACCATGCCTGGATCTGAGAACTTCTGCCTGCCCTCCTTCCCTCCCTCCTTCCTCCCTTATTCCACTTCTCCATCTATCCCTCCCTCCTTCCCTCCCTCCATACCTCTCTCCCCCTTTCATCCCTTTCTCCTTCCATGCTTCCCGCTTTCCATCTCTTCCTCCTTTCATCCTTCCCTCTTTCCCACCCTCTCCCTCCCTTCTTCCCTCCTTCTGCCTTTCCCTCCGCCCTCGCTTCCTTCCCCCCTCACTGCCCAATCCCAGTCAGTTACAATGTGCAGCAGACTGGGGAAGCAGCACCGCCCGAGAAGAAACCTTTCAGCTTTACGATTCCTGGATGTAGGGTACGTCATCAAGTGGGGACGTCTCAAACCTGAGCATGCATCAGAATCACCTGGTGGACTTGTTAAAACACAGGTACTGGGCCCCTTGGCAAGAGTTCCTGACTCTGGAGGTCTGGGTGGGGCATAAGAAATTTTATTTCTGCCAAGTTCCCAGGTAACACTGAAGATGATGACTGGGCACCCACTTTGAGGACCTTGAGGTGGGAGGTGAACGTGGTGAGGACCCATGATGAGGGAGATGAGAATCTCCTGTGGTAGATCACGATCTTCCTAAGAGTTGTTCCTGCTGCTGCTTCTGGCATCCCTGATGCCAGAAACGGATGCTCTCCTCCTGGCTCCCCACGCCTGTGTTCCGGGGTCACAGCACTCTTTGATGTGTGGTGGCTGAGGACCAGGTGTTTCTTCCAGAGATCTCATGTGCTCTGATGGCCAACCCAGTACAGATCCTCTGCCTGATTCATCTCCACGGAAATTTATTCTACAGATCAATTTTAGCTCAGCCTTGGCATAGAACTAGCTCAAACCAAGGGTGGGTTCCCAACCATGGCGATGTTTACAGGTGTCAGTGGAGAAAGGTGTGCCTATATAGTTTAGAGACAGGTCAGAGTAGTCAGCAGAAAAATGAGCCCAGATGCCTGCAGGCCCACAGAGGCAGGCTGGCCAGCGGGGAAGGCCCTGCAGTGTGCAGGAGACAGGCAGCTTTGGCAGCTGGAGAGCCAGTGAAAAGTGTAGATAGGGGGAGCAGAGACCCCACTTCAACTGGGACGACCTTGCGCTGATTTAGGGTCTAGTCGCACAGGAGTGGGGGCAGCTTGATGTGGACATAGGTCAGGGACAAAGTTTTGAGGAAATAAGGCAGGAGCTCAGCTATTGGAAATCTGGCCCACAGAGGGTGTGAGCCAGGTCAGCATTCAGATCTCAGAGCCTGGGACAGGGTGAGGGTACAGAGCTTTGGTTAGGCAGTCTCCAGGCACTCGCCGGTTGTCATAACATTTAAGAACATATGTGGTGTACAGAATGAGGGCATGTGTGGTGCGTCTGTCCCTGGCAGCCTATGGGCTGTGGGACATCTGTCGGGACAGCCTGCCTCATGTCTGCAGTGAGTGACCCTTGCTACACTCCAGCAAAGGCAGTGTGACTGCGAAGCCCAGGCCCTCCCATCTTCACTGTCCTGGCTGCCAGACCTGAAGATTTGTCAGCACCCACTGCTGGGGCAGCCTGCACATCTCATTCTCTGTCACAAGGCGTTGTTAGCAGGACTCATCCCTCTGCTGCATTACAGAGGTGCCCACTGGGCTGAGATTGTTTTTAGAAGGGCTTTGTTAGGATTCTGGTTTCCTGCAGTGTCTATACTGTGGAAGGGGGAAAGTCACACATCTAGGAAGAACTATGGAAGAGGAAAACGTGAAGCGGCTCTGGGAGGATGAGGGGAGGTTTCCTATTGGCAGCTGGCATTTGATTTATTAGCACAGGGAGGTATGGCATTATAGAAATTGTCCATCTGTCTAAATCAGGGGGCAGTTTACTCCTTGGGGGCTATTTAGTAATGTCCGGAGACATTTTTGATTTTCATAACTTAGCAGGGGGAGAGTTGCCACTGGTATCTAGTTGGTAGAAGCCAGGGACCCTCTTAAATATCCTGCAGTGTATAGGACAGCCCCAGAGACAAATAATTAGCCAACCCAAATGTTAACAGAGGCTGAGAAACTGCCTTCTAAACTGAGAACCTTGCATATGTGATTTTAGTAACAGAGCAGGCTATGTCAGTGAGAGTTAATGTTTTATTTTGAAACTGGTATGTGTTTTGAGTATGTAATGTGCCCTATTTAATAAACAGCTAGAGTTAACAAACTATGGCCCAAATCTGCCCATTACCTGCTTTTATAAATAAAGCTTTATTGGAACAGAACCATGCTCACAGGTCTACGAATAGTTTGTGGCTGCTTTTGTGCTGTAATCTCAGAGTTGAATAATTGCAACAGAAACCATATGGCTTGAAAAGCCTAAAATATTTGCTTTCTAAACCATTATAGAAAAAAATGAGCCAACTCTTGCATAAAAGGATATATACTAAATTGCTTTCTGCTGGTCTAAACATAGCTATGAAGGATTAATCTTTCCTTACAGTCTAAGCACTAGTCCATAGTCTTTTGTAGATTTTTTTTAAGTTCAAAATCACCTTCGGGTCTCTCTGGCCTCTTTTTGGCTTGTTATGCGAAAAAGAATGCCAGGTATTACTTCTTCCTTAGCTCAAGGAGATTAGTGTAACTCAAGACAACTCTCTTACTAGGTTTTCCCGTCTCAGCATTGTAGCCAGCCTAAAGGGGAAGAACAGCCAAACAGGAGCATTAACTGCCGCGGTGAGCTGGGAAATTGGCTTCTCAGCACTTGTTAGCCGAAAATTACCGGTTTCAGACTTATCAGCATTCAGAAGTGGTGCTGCATGTTCGACTATACCTGTCAGGAGTCCAGCCATCTTAAGAACCGGAATTAATTGGGTGCAATGCACAATGTCGATCTATTTTGGGGCAAATATTAATTCAGAAAACTGCAGGCTCTATCTCCATCGGGACAGTTTCAGTTATACAATTGCATTGGGGACAATGTTTCAAGGTTTGTAAAGTCAAAGCAATATAAGGAATTCATTCATTCACTCATTAATTACTTTGAAAAATACTCGGTGCTTCGCACTGTCCATAAGGATCAGAGATAGAAGGTTAGAAAGGAGGTCACGGGCCAGCATGGGAACCACACAGAGGTAACAGTAGCAGGTCGGTGGTTCCATTGGTAACCACAAAGGGGCGAGGTGGCGCAAAGGAGGCTGCGGGGACTTGGAAGATCCACCTGGGCGCAGAGCTTGATCCAGGCCTGCAGGGAAGAGCTCTAGAAGGCTGAGAGGGGCCTTGAATGAGAAGGAAGGGAGTGGCTGTCAAAAGGCTGGCTGTTTCAGCCGTGAGACTGTCGAGAGACACCTACCATGTGTAATTTACACTGGTCCTAGGTCCTGCAGCCCAGACACCTGATCCCGCGGTTCTTGGTGTTAATCAGTTCCAGGTGTGGCGCGTGCTCGCAGGACCAAGCTCTAGGAAGCAGGTCTGCTAGCAGAATGCCAGGCGTTTACTCTGATTAAAAGATACAACTGCCAAGAGACCATAGTAATTGCATTGGTCTCTACGGGACATTCTCTCAAAAGCCGAATTGTACACCAAGTCTAGGATCAGGAAGTTGCTTAGTGATACCGCATCAGCCTGCAATGCCAACTTTATAAAACAGCAGGAAAGATAGGGGTTACTATGAGGCCAGGTACTGAGAAAAGTACTTTACATGCATTGTATCTTTTAAAAACATTGAAATAACTGTTGACACCATCTGCCTTGCTGCCCCACTCTGAGCTCCTTGCCAACCTTGGCTGTATTTATTCTGCTTGAAATAATAACCCTGGCACCTCACATAGTGATAAACATCAGTAAATATTTTGTCGAGTGAAAGAAATGAATAAATGAATATACTCATAATTGGAGAGAAAAAGAGGAGATATAGTACGTCTTCTTTTATGGACCCATATAGACAGCTGCCTCCCACACATCACCAGGATGCAACAAATGAACTGTTTGCAGAGATTCTTACCTGGTTGAGCATGAGGTCTCACTTGTGACTCCGCCCCCTGACATGGGTGGCCATTTCTCTTCTGATGAGCCTGTGCCTTCTCTTGGGCATTTTATATTTTGCTGTGAAAACATCATGCAGAAAATTACAAACACTGTGTGTATATTATAATGACTAATCATGATGGGAAACACCCAACTAATCATTGCCTGTTCAGAAAATAGAATACTGCAAGTTGCCAGAAGTCACCACCAGGCCCCTGCCTGACTCAGGCCTTCTTGTCCCCAGAGGTCACCATCACGATAGTATAAGTGACAAACTTTTAGAAAAATGTTTCTTTATAGGTGTCCTGCTGTGGATATAATTTTACTTTGCCTTGTTTTGAATTTTGTATGTAGCATATAATGGAATAAAATGGTATATACTTCTCTGTAACTCTTTTGTGTCTGTGAGATTCGTCCATGTCCTTTCGTGTGGCTTTTGTTCATTCATTCTTATTGCTCTGTAGCATTTCACTGCATGAACATACCAGAGTTCTACTGTTGGGTTGTTCCCGGTCTTGGGTTGTTGTGAATAATGCTGGTATTATTCTTAAACATGTCAACACATAAAGTGCAAAAATTCCCTGATGGTACATATCTTATGGTGAAACTGCTGGATCATAAGGTGTATGCACATTTCACATGTGTAATGCCAACCAATCTCCAAAGTGGTTATACAGTTTACCCTCCTGCTGGTAGTGAGTGAGGATTCTTTTTCTGGACATGTTTTGGTCCCCAACACATGGTATTTTTCATACTTTTAAGTTTTGGTCCACTGAGTGGGAGTATAATAATGGTGGTTTAATTTGTATTTATTTGACTGCTAATGAGGGTGAGCATGTTTGCATATGATTAATGACCATTTTCACTTTCTTCCTCATGCTGGATCAAGGCTTTTGCACATTTTTCTGCTTTCTGTGCTTTTTTATTTATTTGTGTACATTACATATTCTGCAGTTGATCTTAGCCAAAAGGCAAAGAAGAAATACATTATATATTCTGGAAAGAATTTATTTGTTGGAAAAGACAGCGCAAAAGGCTCTTTTTGATAACTTTTAATGAGAATAAGTTCTTAATTTTAATGTTGTCTAATTTATTAATCTTTTATTTTATTGTGAATCTTTAAATATTTTGTTTAAGAAATCTTTTAAGACATCACAAAGATACTTTTTCTTGTATTATATTTTGAAATATATTTTCTGTATTGTTTTCTAAATCTTCTAAATCTTTCTGTATTGTTTTCTAAATCTTTATTTAGAAAACAATACAGATTTTGGTCTTAAATTTACTTGGAATTAATATTCAAGAATGGTGGGGCATTGTTTGCCCATGAGAATATTTAATTGTTCCCACTCCAGGTGTAGCAAAGAGTATCCCTTCCCTCATAATCTGCATTGCCATGCACATATGTCATAAATGTATTTGTTTAGGGCATTGCTCATATATCTTTATATATGTCATAGACATATGAATATATGGCACTGCTCATATATCTTTATATATATCATAGACATATGAATTTATGACACTATATGTATCTACCCTCCCCACCCCATAGGTAAACAACTCCAGGGAGCTGTATAGTGCAATGTTAGGAAGTTCTTTGGGTCCCATTTTGTCACTCATTCACTGTGTGTCCTTGGGAAAGTTATTGTATGTAGCTTTCAGATGAATCAATCTACTTGTTTTCTCACTTATAGTGGGAATATGTCACTTGTGACTGCCCCATGCTTTTTGAAAATTGTTTCGATGTATTGAGTTCTCAAACTATAAGTGTTGACTTCCCATGGTTAAAAAACAAAATGACCCTACCTTTACCAATGTCCTTGTAGCTAACGGTGCAGCATGAGGGCTGATTTCCACAATCAGATGTGTTGCACAAGACACACACATGTGGAGTGAGTGATGAGGTGGTGGCCATGTGGAAATTACTCTGTTGGGAGGTGGGAGCGTGGTTCTTGGGGACAATTCCATTGTCACCTTGGCCATTTCTCATCATTCTTCCCCCTTCTACCGTCTACAGTGCCCATTGTTAATAAATTGTCTTCTGTTAGATGCAAGGGGTAGGGGAGAGATGCACGTTTGCATCCCCAGTAATTTCTATTGCACAATTTAGTTTAATCAGATGATTTTCAAAAAGGCAGTGTGCTGTCAATAGGAGAGCAATGGGAGGAGAAGGGAAATGAGGTGTGTAGAAAGAGGAAGAAGAGGTGAGACCACACTGAAGGGGAGATGCGATCCAAGAGCAGAAGCCCCAGCAAGTATTTGCCTCTTGTGCTTTTATAATAGTTCATTCTGGGCTTCAAATATGGAATAGGACCACGGCCTTTCCATTGAACAAATAATCCTCTGTAAATTTCAGAGGATTTTTCTTTATGAGGTGGAACATATCAAAAGAAAATAAAATAAAATCATGTTTTGAAATTGTGATGATAGAAAATCCAAGTAAAGCTAAAAGCCAAGAATCTTAGACATAAGTATGTCTATTTTCAGCTGGAAATAATCCTAATTTTTCTTTAAAAAAAATCTTCTATCTTTCATACAAAAATTTTGAGAAGATAAGAAACCACATATAATAGAGCTTACTTACCTTTTTTTTTTTTTTTTGAGACAGAGTCTCACTATGTTGCCCTTGGTAGAGTGCCATGGTATCACAGCTCACAGCAACCTCCAACTCTTAGGTTTACGTGATTCTCTTGCCACAGCCTCGCAAGTAGCTGGACTACAAGGACCCACCACAATGCCTGGACAGGTTTTGTTGCAGTTGTCATTGTTGTTTAGCTGGCTTGGGCCACGTTCGAACCCACCAGCCTTGGTGTATGTGGCTGGCACCATACTACATGTGCTATGGGCGCCAAGCCAATAGAGCTTACTTAGATTCTTCTATCTCCCGAACTTCTCTCTGAAGCATGCACTTTAATAAACATAGACGAAAAACTACTTAAAAGAAAAAAAAGCTTTAAGTAGCTTTTATGAGAGAAATATTTGAAATTCATAGCAAAGAGAATCTAAAGTTTTGCTATTTCTAGTTAGCCTGGAAGAAAAAAGCTCAATTGTTGGTTTAATAACTAACCTGAACTCCTGAGCTCAAGTAATCCACCTTCCTTAGCCTTCCAGAGTGCTAGGATTACAAGTATGAACCACTGCGCCCGGCAGTCTGAGAGTTTTGTTAAATAAAATTGTTCATATATGATTGGATTAAAAGTTTTTATTGACTTTAATTGTAAACTATTGTATGATAGACTAAATTAAAATTCAATACAGTTCTATCAGCAACATTCAAACCTTTGCCAATGAACTGTTCACATTGTTTAAACCTGGAATATTTGTTAAAATACACAGGGGTTAGGTGTGGCAGCTCATGCCTATAATCTCAGCACTTTTTTATTTTTATTATTTTTTATTAAATCATAACTTTGTACATTGATGCATTTATGGGGTTCAGGGTACTGCTTCGATATACAATGTAAAATGCTTACATTGAACTAAGTAACACATCCATCACAATTTTATTCATTTCTTAATAGTTCTGAAATGTAGCATTGCATCATGCACATTAGATGAGGTCCCCCCAAATACCCTCCCTCCTCCTGTATCCCCCTCCCCTCCCTCTCTCTCTTCTTTCCTTCTACTTTCTGAACTATAGTTATGTTTTGCTATTCATATGAGTGTGTAGGTGATTATATATTGATTTCATAGTAGTATTGACTACATTGAGTACTTTACTTTTCTATTCTTGAGATACTTTACTAAGAACAATATGCTCTAGCTCCATCCAGGTAAACATAAAAGATGTGAAGTCTCCATCTTTTTTATGGCTGCATAGTATTCTGTGGTGTACAAATACCACAGTTTGTTAGTCCATTCATGGGTCAATGGGCACTTGGGGGGTTTCCATGTCTTGGCTGTTATTAATTGGGCTGCAATAAACATTCTGGTGTAAATGTAAAATAATAACACTCTGGTGTGGTAAAATAATTTTTGATCATCTGGGTATATACCTAGTAGAGGAATTTCAGGATTGAACAGTTCCTTGAGTGTTCTCCAAACTTCTTACCAAAAAGGTCATTTTAACTTGCATTCCCACCAGCAGTATAGAAGCGTCCCCTTCTCTCTACATCCATGTCAACATCTGTAGTTTGGGATTTTGTGATGTGGACCAGTCTTACTGGAGTTAGATGATATCTCAAAGTGGTTTTGATTTGTATTTCTCTGATGATTAAGGATGATGAGGTTTTTTTTCGTGTGTTTGTAGGCCATGAGCCTGTCTTCATCAGAGAAGTTTCTGTTCAAGTCACTTGTCCACATAGAAATGGAATTATTTATCTTTTCTTATTGATTAGTTTGACTTCTTTGTAGATTCTAGTTATCAGACCTTTGTCGGAAGCATAACCTGCAAAAATCTCCCATTTTGAAGATTTTCTGTTTGCTTTACTCACTGTAAAGCTGTAAGTCTTTTAGTTTGATCAGATCCCAGTATTGTATTTTTGGTGTTACTTCAGTTCTCTGGGGTGGGTGGGGGTCCTTCTCATAAACTATTCTCCCAGGCTGATTTCTTCAGGTGTTTCCCCTGCACTCACTTCTAGTATTGTTATAGTTTCATATCTGAAGTTTAAATATTATCCAGTGAGAATCAATTTTTGTTAATGGTGAAAGGTGGGGGTCCAGTTTCAGTTTTCTACAGGTTGCCAGCCAGTTCACCCAACACTATTTGTTAAATAGGGAGTGTTTCCCCTACTGAATGTTTTTGATAGGCTTATCAAAGATCAAATGACAATAAGTAGCTTGGTTCATCTCTTGACTCTCTATTCTATTCCATACATCTACCTGCTGTTTTTGTGCCAGTACCATGCTGTTTTGATCACTATAGATTTATAGTATAGCCTGAAGTCTGGTAATGTGATACCTCCTGATTTATGTTTATTTCTGAGTAATATATTTGCTATTCAAGGTTTTTTTCTGATTCCATATAGATTCTATATAAAATGAAGCACTATTTTTTCAAGCCGTTTAAAGTATGACTATGGTGCTTTAATAGAGTTTGCATTGAATATGTAGATTGCTTTGGGTAGTATGGACATTTTAACAATGGTGATTCTTCCCAGCCATGAGCTTAGTATATTTTTCCATTTGTTAAACGTCTTCAGCTATTTCTTTTCTCAGAGTTTCATAGTTCTCTTTATAGAGATCTTTCACATCTTTTGTTAGGTAAATTCCCAGATAGTTCATCTTCTTTGACACTATTGTAAAAGGAATAGAGTTCTTGACTATATTTTCAGCTTGACTATTGTTGGCATATATAAAAGCTACTGACTTGTAAGTATTGATTTTGTATCCTGAGAAACTGGGTGATTCCTTAATCACTTCTAAGAGTTTTGAAGTTGAGTCCCTAGGATTTTCCAGGTATAGGATCATAGCCTCAGTGAAGAGTGAGAGTTTTATCTCCTCTGACCCTATTTGCATACCCTTGATCGCCTTCTCTTGACTGATTGTGATGGATAAGACTTCCATTGCTATGTTGAATAGCAGTGGAGACAGTGGGCATCCTTGTCTTGTTCCCGATCTGAGTGGAAATGTTTTCAATTTTACATCATTCAATATGATATTGGCTGTGGGTTTGCTGTAGATGGCCTCTCTCAGTTTAAGAAATGTCCCTTCTATGCCTTTTTTCTTAAGTGTTTTGATCATGAAAGGTTGCTGGATATTATCAAAGGCTTTTTCTGCATCAATTGAGAGAGTCATATGGTCTTTGTTTTTGATGTTATTGATGTGATATATTATATTTGTAGATTTGCGTATGTTGAATAACCCTGTAACCCTGGAATAAAACCAACTTGATCATGGTGTATAATTTTTTTGATGTGTTGTTGAATTCTGTTTGCTAAGATCTTATTGAATATTTTTGTATTGATATTCATTAATGATATTGGTCTATCATTTTCTTTCTTTGTTGGATCCTTTCCTGGTTTGGGGATCAGGGTGATATTTGCTTCACAGAACATGTTGGGAAGTATTCCTTCTTTTTCTATGCTTTGGAAAAGGTTGTATAATATAAGTACTAGTTCCTCTTGAAAGGTTTGATAGAATTCGGATGTGAAGCCATCTGGTCCCAGACTTT
>CAUYRH010112806.1:0-11683 GCA_963574655.1 Perodicticus potto | reverse complement strand
GATGTGGTGTTGGGGAGGTGATGTGGTGCTGGGGGGTGGGGGTGGTGCTGGGGAGGTGGGGTGGTCCTGGGCAGGTGGGGTGGTGCTGGGGAGGTGGTGTGGTGCTGGGGAGTGGGGTGGTGCTGGGGAGGTGGGGTGGTGCTGGGGAGGTGGGGTGGTGCTGGGGGGTGGGGTTGTGCTGGGGAGGTGGGGTGGTGCTGGGGGGTGGGGTGGTGCTGGGGAGGTGGTGTGGTGCTGGGGAGTGGGGTGGTACTGGGGAGGTGGGGTGTGACCACAGGTGGTCTCAGACCACAGTGTGGTCCTGGGGCCAGCAGCCTGGGCTCAGCTGGGAACCTGTGAGAAAACCCAATGTTTGGGCCCATCCCTCCCTCCTGAAACAGAAAGTCCAGGGTGGGATCCGCAGTCTGTGCTTCAGGAAGCCTCCAGCTGATTGTGACCCACCACCTAAACTTAAAGGAGTCACACAGTGGCATCAGATAAGAAAAAGGAAAAGCAAAGGGATTAAAAGAACAAATGGAAAGATAAAGAGCCCAAAGTTTGCCTCGGACTGCTCCTCTGAGCACCAAAACGGGGCGTGTTGGAGGCTGCCACACTGAGAGGACGAGGCTGGTTCCAGCAGCGGAAGGGAAGTGCCCTTGAGGCTGAGGCTGCCCTGGGCAGCGACGCCCGGCCCAGCTCTGCCAGGTGCTGTCTGTGTGTCCTTGGGGAAGTCACCTCCAGCTCTCTGCAAAGAGGGGTGAGAGTAATATCTTCTTAAAAAGATTCTTGAAAGAACATTTCATGACTTAACACATGAAAAGCCTTTCGAGAGGTGTCTGGCACAGAGGAGGCGCTCAGTAAGTGTCAGCTGTGCGTATTACTTCACACGGTGCACGCCAGCTTATTAAAGAAACAGGGAGTGGAAAACAGAAACAATTAGCCAACCAAAATATAGTCAGATGAGGATATGAATTATGTTGTATTCATGGGGCAAAAGAAAGTTCAAAACACCCAAATGGAGCAAAACGAACAAACGCAGCAAGAACAAAACAGATTTCCAGCCAGTCGTAGAGTCACTCCCTTGCTCAAGGTACCGCGAGTAACCTCAGGGGTGCACCATGCACCCCGGGGAGGACGCACCTGCAGGAAGCATCAGCTCAGGGATAATTGTCACGAGGACATCAAGCAGAAATGCCAAGCAGAGGAGAGACAGCAGGTTGGGCCCAGAGATTGATAAGCACAGGAGGTGGGGAGTCTGAGGGCTGGAGAAGGTGCTGAGGGCCCTGTAGGGACTTGGGTCAGGACGAACAAAGGACACAGTCACAGGAATACGTGAGTTTCCAGAGGAATCATGGTGGATCTTACAGGCCACATTCACAAACTTGACCTTTAATCTTGATCTTTGAGATGGTGGAAGGGAGTGGGAGACTTCAGCAGAGTCACAATAGACTCGCGCTTCAGAGCTGTCTGTCTGTGCAGCCGTGTGGAGGCTGGATTTGAAGAGGACACGACCAGGAGGAGGGGAGCAAGCTGGAAGCGCCAGCCCAGGGGTGGCCGTGATTTGCTAGAGTTGCAACACCTTCTGCCTCGTTTTGTCTGGGACGGGAAGGAAGAGGACAGATCAGCCTCAAGGTGATCTGGACAAAGGGCAGCTGGGCCATGGGCAGAGTCTGTAAGATAGGAGCCTGTTTAGGAGCACAAAGGGGTGTGGTGTGTTTCTAGGGAGAAGGATAGAAGATAAGCAGGGGAGGAGGGAGTTTGGATTTGATTCCAAGATAATGTAAATCCATCAGAGGCTTTATGAGGGGAAGACTTGGAAGCTCATTCAGTTCCTCAGAGAGGTTCCCACTGCTCTGTGTCCACAGAGGAGGGACCACAGCAAGAAGGACGGTGGTGGCCCAGGTCAGGGGTGGAGGTGGCTGGGGCCAGGGGGTTAGCTGCGCTGATTCTGGGAAGGGCTGGGAAATACAGAGGGTAACTTAGAGATGTATGTCTAATTCCACAACGCCATGAGGTACGTATGAGAAATCCCATTTTCCAGATGAGGAAACTGAGGTCCAAAGAGTTTGAGAAAGCTGTCTCTGCTCAGTTCCAAACTGGGCTTTCCCCCAGATCACAACACCAGTGAAGTTTCCTCTACAGCCCTGGAGGGAGCATTTATTTGGTAGCAAAGGTTGGACAGAGAGGAGGAAAGAAACAGGAGTAAATAATGTCCATTGTACAAAGAGCCAAGAAAAGTCTGAACCTCCTTCTCAGCCATCCACAGCTCAACACTGCTCTGCCCCCTGCCATTGTTTTCCTGCATTCTTCCCTCTGTGACTTAAGCTTTATTGTTTATCACCCAAGTCTTTGAAATATCTTGAATAGCAGAGAAAAGCACTTCTGCCCTCAGGCTGTCAGGGGGGCGCCCAAAGCAACATACAACAAAAGAAAGTTTTTGGAAGACACCTGTTTTATCTTAAAGATTTATATAAATGCTGTACTCTGCTTCACACTAAAACTATATTTATTCTAATGTTTAAAATTATGTTTTAAATTGCAGTGAAGTATCACTATTTGAAGATTACAGGAATAAAAATAAAAAGGTTTACCTTCCTGAATCAGCCACCGTAGTGTTATGAGCGCTTTGTGTTGTCACTTATGGTGTGCCCGTCACCATTCTGAGTGTGTTACAGGAGAAGGAAGGTTTCATTATGTCATCTACAGATGGGGCCTGGGACAAGGGAGAGACTTGCCTTAAGGACACACAGTTAATAGGTGCAGAGCCAGGATTTGAACCTAAATACACCTGTCCCAATACCTGTGTGTGTGACCATCACTGCACATCCCCCAGGAGTGACAGCCTTCGGTATGGTACAAAGCTTGGACCAACCAGGGGTCCGAAGACTCATGGAGAAAGATATGATTGTTCATGGTTCCCGTGGGTCAGTCACAGAGCAAGGACCGGGGCCTTGCAGGGAGAGGCTGACAGAGAGGAGGCTGAGGGGAGGAAGGGCTAGGATTCTGGCAGCAGCAGCTAGTCAGCCATCCTGCCCAGTTTGCTGAGAGAGGTTCAGGTGAGTCCATGCTCGGATGGCCACAGTGTCTGACACAGGGGTCCCCTGCTTGCAGTAGGACCCAGCTCGGGGCTGAAGAACAGAGGTCCATTTTTAACATTTACTGGAGGAGGTTGGTAAAAAAACAGCCCGTTAAACAGATTCTGGTTGCGTAAAGAACGTTAGGTTCACATGGGAAGCCAGGAAACCAGCCCTCCAGACTGAATAGCCTGCAAGAAGTACTAGGAAGAAGGAGAGGAGGCTGCAGTCGGTGACCGTGGAGGGGACAGGCCTGTCTCAAGCTGTCACTGCAGTGGCTGCACCCACCAGCGGGCACGTCCGAGCTTACCGTTGTGCTGCAGGCTTCAGCCAGGTAGGGTTCAGGGGGTGGGGAGGGAGGAAGGCATTCAGGTGAGGAAACAAACACAAGTGGCTGCAGTGGGCAGATGCTGAGCTTCACAGCAACTGACATTACCAAAAAACCCTCCCCTTTTATACCAAAGAAGGCATTCTCACAGACCTCCCTTTCTTAATCCATCCAGGATGAAAATCTCCTTTTCTGTCGTCCAGCCCTCCTATAATTCTAACTTACATTACAGTGTGCTCCTGTGCCAGTTCAATTCTTTCATATACATAAAAGAATTATTTTTTCTTCTTAAGACAGTCTCACTATGTCACCCTCAGTAGAGTGTCGTGGTGTCACAGTTCACAAACTCTTGGGCTTAAGCGTTTCTCTTGCCTTAACCTCCCAAGTAGCTAGGCCTACAGGTGCCCACGATGCCTGGCTATTTTTGTTGTTGTTGTTGTTGTTGTAGTCATTGTTTAGCAGGTCCAGGCCAGGTTCGAACCCGTCAGCCCCGGTTTATGTGGCCGGTGCCCTAACCACTGGAGCAACAGGCACCAAGCCTCTTATTTATATTTTTTGATGAGGAAGAACAGCTTCTGACTAGTCTCTAAACAATAGCCTTCTATGGTAAATGTATTTTTTTCTTGTAAAATGGAAAGAATTATGCCAAATATTTATAAAGCCATAAGCCATCTTCTTCCTTTTCTCCTGAACTTCTGAACCATAATCATTGAAGTGGAACAGAGGCTGGACACGGGAAAGAGGGGACCATATCTGAGGGTTCTCCCTTCTTCTGATGAACGTCTTGCCATTCTGCCAGCTCTCGTTCCCTGCCATCCTCCAGGCCATCCGAAAGCCCAGCTTCACTCATTTGGTGTAAGAAGGGGCCAAGATTCAGACAAAGAGAGGAACAAGTTCATTTGCAACCTCAGGGCTAGAAGCACAGTCTCATGCACATCCCAAACAAATCAAGAACCAGGAGGCAAAGACTAAGAGTAAATTGTCTATAACCATTCTGGGAAAAGGTTAATCTGAACCTTGGGGGAACTTGTGTGAGGGCTGAGATGATTCAGGACAAGTTTCATATGTCAAATGGCAGTCACCGCCCAGGGATACAGGGGCACCTGTCTCCGGAAGGAATGGAGGATTGGAGGGAAGAGAAATTTCCAGTAAATCACAAAAATAACTGCTACTTGTTAATAACCATTTATTCAGTTCCATTCCGATGCCAGATAATATGTTAAGTATTTTGTGTATATTTCATGTGATATAAGATCTCAAAAGCATTGTGAGAAAGGAATTATTTTATAGATGAGAAAAGTGAGACTCAGAAGATAAGTGAATTCCTCAAGATCTTACAAAACTAAGATATGCTAAAAGTGGGACTTCAAGCTGGGTGTGTTTTATCAGGAATCTCTCAGTCTTCACCATTACATTTTATTGTCTCTTTATAGTGCTTGTAATAACTTTGCCATTGTTGTCTTGAGCTGATGGTTAAACCTTAGATTACTTCAAATTTTGCATATGAATAGCTTAAGTTTCCTACCTGGTTATGTGTTACATTAGGAAGAGACATTTTTTATGCTTTTTAAATATCCCCCCAAGTGAAAAAAATGCCCTAGATATAATAATTTGCTTTTTTACAGTAACCATCTTCAAAACATTTCTGCATATGTCTATTTCCTCACTCCACCTCTGTTAGAGGAATAGGCCATTATTATACTTCCTTTATAGGTAAGAAAGCAGTGGCATAAAGATTCTCACAATGTGCCTTAGTTAACCAGTAGAAGGAAAAGATGTAACTTCCTCATTTGCTTTACTTCTAGGCCAATGTCCTTTTTTGTCAAGCTCTATTAACTGCTTTTTCAAAAGCCAGTTCTCTTTGCTAACAGGCAGAATCTCAACCCATATTTGTCAAGAAATTAGAGGGAAACCCTTCAATCCTAGGAAGGGTTCAACACCTAACCCATGGGCAGGCACCAATGCTATTTTAAGCAATGAGCTGTAAGCAGGGAGGGTTTTCCTCCCTAATGAAAAGAATACCCTATGTTGCACCATATTTCCTAACTGGAATGCAGGATTTGATTCCAGGCACTCCCGCAGCCATCTTATGAAGATGAGGTTAATAGCATTACAGATATGCTGACCTTGAGCCCTCACAGCATTGAGCTGCTAAGTCAACATGAGCCACTGCCTACCACCACATCTCTGTTATAGTAAAACATAAAATAAACCTCTGTTACCTGTAACTGAAAGATTTCCTAGTGATTCAACTTTGTACTTCACCAATGAAACAGCACTGAAGCAATGTGGGTTTGGAAGATCTATAAACATGCTTTGAATGACATAGCCAGGCAATGAATTCACCACATAGATGCAAGTGTCATTATTGTTGTTACTATTTTATGTTAAATGTTCCTTGATATGATATATTTGCATTTGGATTCTTACAATTGAGCTCCCCACAATAAAGAGTGAATGAGCTTTACTGAGCACAAAAGCAGCTCTGATCACTCCTTACTGAGCCAGATGCTGGGGCTGTGGTTTGAACTGTTACCATAGACAAGGCTTTCTCTGCCTCACTTTTGCTTTCTGTACATTAGCATAATAATTTCCACTCTCTCAGCTCAGAGTATAGAGTGAAGATGAAATAGAGATGGGAGATAAAATTAAAGAAGCAGTGCGAAAGAGGAACCCAACACTTGTTAAAATGATTGCTATGTTTGGGCCGCGTGTCTGGCACTTCACCTGTGCAATCTTATTAACTGACAATGTTACCAGGTTAAGAACCATCCTCTCTGAACACTACTGAGGAATGTGTTGGGGGTGGGACAACGTAAACTGAGATAAATCCCGCCAGGTATTTTAGCTGGTTTAGCTGGGCCTTTCTCCCTTCCTTGTCACCCATAAGAGTTTCAGAATCTACAGCAGTATGGGAAAGGCCTCTCCGAGGCCAGGGTTCTAGGTAACAAGAAATGAAGTCAATGGAATTGATTTCTCAGATGGAGTAAAAAAGGGTCTTTTAATTCTTATACTGACAATATATTGAATTATAGTCATAAGAGGAATTTTGAGGGTAAATGAGTTCAACCCCCACCTTGGTACAGTCAACAACTACACAGACACCAGAATTTGCTTTTGCCTCCTCTAAGGACAGTGATATTTGATCAGAGGAACCTGCAAAACTTGCCAGGGACAAAACAGGAAAAGGATTGTTCAGAGTGCAGAGAGAAGAGCAAGAATTTGGAGGAATCAGGATGACTGTGGAGCAACCTTCCAGAGGCCTGGCAGCAAGGGAAGTAACCCAGTTGGGATTCCCACACCCCGTCTCCCTCACCTGCCCCATCTCAGATTCTACACAGCTTTGGGTCAGTCCCTGAACCACTGAGAGGAGAGTACAAGGACTTTTCTCAGGGACTGGATTCACAGATAAGGAAAACACGGCCCTTGCCCTCAACATGCTCAGTGTCTTCTATGGAAGCTCAAAAAGGCAAATCAAATCCTTTAGTAAAAAATGTGGCAAGCATGGCCTCGCCCTTACAATCTGTAGCTGGAGCCTCTGAGATTTCCTTGCCCCTTTATTGTAATTAGTAAGGTCTTTGTAATAGACTGAGATATAGTTTGTTTTGAATGAAGGATAGAAACCTACAGTCCTTCAAAGGGGGCATCCTATTACTAAAATTTAGCTAATATACAGGGTGACCCAAACACCACCCATAAAGTTGTCATACATAGGAAAAATGGGGCATTGTAGCTACTCGGACCTTTATTTACATGATATTCATTATACAATTTTACAATGCAGTAGGCAGCACTTAGAGAATATTTTGTAAATACTTTGTCTATAGAGCATTGAATGTTCTATTACACTACAAGAAGGACACTGGTGTCCAAAGTGTCAGGCTCTAGGTCTGGAGTGCCTGGGTTGAATCCTGCCTCCTCCACTAACCAGCTCTGTGGCTATGGTCAAGTTATTGGGACTCTATGTGCCTTTATTTCTTCATATGTATAGTCGAATAAAAATTGAACCTACCAATGATAGAAGGGAAGACTAAATAAGTTAACAGGTAATGTTTTGAAAAATATGTACCCCGCACATAGTAAATACTCAGTAAATCTTAGCTGTTAATAGGAATCACTCCTTACATGGAAAATAGCTGAAGTAGTAAGAGGAAGTTGGAATTAAAAAGCAGAAACAGATGAAACTGATAGGTGATGGATTATCTGTTGGGAAGTTAAGTGAGAAGAGGTAAGGGCTGTGGAAGCAGTATGTTGTGAAGGGCAATGTCTATGATTTAATGAAGCTTGAAAATCTCTTAAATGCCTGATTCTATCCAAATTTACTGCTGGCCATGGCAGACCACTGTGTTCCCAAGAAAGCACCCTCCCCCAAAAAACAAGAGAGGGGAAAGGAAAAGAAAACCATTATGGAGAATACAATGTATGGAACCTTTTCAATCACAAAGTCAAGTTAAGGTAGATTTGGGATGGGGCAAGTGCTCTGATGTAAACTGAAGTGAGTTTTCTGTTTGATATAAAGCCATAGAAAACGCACAGGGACAGTTTAAAGAACAAGCAAGGTGAGTGAGCTGCATTAAAATGGGAAGGAAAAATAACCCAGAAAATGCTATTTATTGTAAAAATTGCCGGCATGCTTAGAGCTGCTTTGATCATCTCTGCCTCAAAGAAAGCAGAACCAACAAAGTGAAGTTTTAGAAAAGGGCAGGGGAATGATCAGAGACATAATAGGTGAAAGGAGGTCTTTATCCCTAGAAGGAAAGAAACAATTGGAGAAAAATTCTTTGGCTTAATAGAGATCTATTGGGTAATGAATGGTGAGTAGCGGCCATTCAGGTGCTGCCCTCTCCCCTGTCCCAAATCACAAGAATGAGAAGGAATTTGAAAGAACTGAAAATAGATAAATGGCCATCGTATGTTTAAAGCCTCAACTGGGGAAACTGGCAGCCTCAGGGCATTTTTGAAGCAAACAATAGAGTGACTTTCTAAGAAGATCAAAAGTTCTGTGCTTGCCCAATGGCAGCTCCATCCTCCAGGGGTGTTTGCTGGAAAACAGAAGGGGCAAGGCAGAGACTGGGCCCTCCAGAATAGAGCCCTCCCCGGCTCTGTCCAAGGGGGAGCCTGATGAAATGGCAGCAGAGAGCAAAAGATAAATGCATAAATAAATAAACAAATAAAGTTGAATTTATTTTCCCCGTTGGGATTCCGAAAATGTAATAGGACAGGGCTGGGAGAAACTCTCAGATTTTAGATGATAAGAGGCAAATGATCTGACCTTCCACACCCCCACACACTTCCTGACCTTGGACATTCACAGGTGGTCCAGGACCTCCTCTATTAAGTGTGTTAAAAATGTAGAATCTTGGCCCCATTCCAGATCCCTGCATCAGACTCGGCATTGGAACAAAATTCATGGGAGATTTGCAGGTACATCAAAGTTTGAAGGTTTACTATATTCTCACTGCAATTGGGAGAGCCAGAGTAAATTCTGGGTGTGCCTCCACTCCCCATCCGCATCCTGCGGGCACAGCCAGTGTGTGACAGCCACAAGCCTCAGTATCTTCATCCATGAACTAGGAGTCAAGTCCCCTGAGTATTAAATCATATAATGCACTTAAAGTGCTTGGAAGTGTACTTAACCTAAAATTAGAATTCAAGAGACATTGAAGGTTACAATGATGATGGGTATTTAAAATTGTCCAACCAGAAGCCGGTAGATGATCTAATTCATGCCCACATAGGAGGAAAACTCATTTCAATTCAAGTTGGGGGGGAGAAGGGCAGGGGAGAGTGGAGGGAGGGGTTGGGGTGCTCCCGCAGAATGGGTACAACGTAGGGGTATATGGCGAACCTTTGGGGTACAGGACATAGCTGAAAGAGGGACTCTAACAAATTCAAATATTGTGATTTGGTTGTTTGTACCCTCACATTAGCCTGAAATTAAATAAATAAATAAATATTTTTTTTAAAAACTAACTACGTAACCTAATCACATGTATCCCCATCTCTATCTGAAACAAAAAAAACAACGAAAATGAATTTTAAAACCGGATCTATGTATGAGTTTGGTTAAAATTGATAAAACGTTAAAACACACACAAAAAATGAATAACATTGTCCGACCACCAAGCAATGGGAAGACAGCCTCAAGCATGAGCCACCGTGTTGCAGGTATGAAGAACTGTCCTGGCAATGAGGAGACGAGACAAGGACATTGACTCTGAACATCCCAGCAGCGAATGAATCGTGTAAGAGATGGATCAGGCGACAATGGAATCTTGCAACGCAGCTCCAGAGCACATAAATGGCTTTATAGAAAGCCCAGCTGTGAGCCGGCTTGAGCGACAGGTAAATAAATGGGCTACAAGTTAATTAAGAAAGACAATATGCGATTCATGTGTATTTTCTTTGGCCATTTATCAAACAATTTGGTATTGTTTGATTTGCTCTTAAGGTAGTTCATTAAGGTAAGTTAGTTATTTTATATGCTTCTGAAGAAGTATTATATTACCTTTTAATAAAGAACAATTCTTCATGGTCATGTCTCACTTTCTTTACCAAGTTCCACCTGAGACTCAAGGTATTCTTGTAATAGACATACTATCCCAATAATGAAGAAGAAATACCTCAGCAATGGTGATAGTAAAATAGAGACACGCATACATTTAATGAGCTCCAAGTACCAAAAATAGTGGGAAGGATGTATCACAATAGTAGAAATGATGTGAGCTGGTCCTGGAGTTCACTGCAGGTAAATTTGGGGAGAGGATGCCATTCAGGTTTGGGGGAGCAGAGAATGGTGGGCGCTTGTGTTCACAGCCTGAGCCAGGAGGCTGCGATCCCATCGTTGATGAGTCACTGCAACTGTCATGCGTGCACCGTTTAGACACTCTGAGTAGACACTCCGTCTCATCCTTACCCTGAGTCTAATTAATAGCTTAGGTAATAAACAGCTGCTTATTATTCACGGACAGGTGTACACCCTTGTCAAAGGTCTTGGCTAAATCATCTCGATTGTCTCTAATAACAATGTTAATGACCCTCCGCGTTAGCTTCAGGTTGTAAAACATCTTTCCCTGATGTTTGTTCAATATTTTCATGAGAATCAGAAGCATTTATTACAGGCCCTAAGATGCTAAAGGGCTCCTGGAACACAGTGCTATAATTCATGTAAGAGTCGAAACCACAAGTACGTGGAGCCCTGTTCTGCCAATTCCCAGAAGGAGAGAAGTACAGTCCTGGGCTATCATTGACACTGTCTAGATTTCTCCCAGACTCCCAATAGGAAACCAAGGATTTCTAAGGAGATTTGTGTGGTTCAGTCACTTTCTAAACCATCGGTTCTCAACCTGTGGGTCGTGACCCTTTTGTAACAATGAAAATACATCCTGCATATCAGATATTTACATTATGATTTGTAACAGTAGCAAAATTACAGTTAGGAAGTAGCAACAAAAATAATTTTATGGTCGGGGGGGTCACCCCAACATGAGGAACTGTATTAAAGGGTCGTGGCATTAGGAGGCATTAGGAAGGTTGAGAACCACTGCTCTAAACAGAACGGTCACCATGCTATGTGGCTGAGTTCTGCAGACAAAATGCCCCCTTTGATACTTAATTATGCATTTTACTAATATGTAGATATGCACTAGAGCAAGTGATCAGGATTGTGATTTAATCATGACCTTAAAAATAGCTGAAAGCCTATAGAGGGAGTATCAGAGAACCAATAGAAGTGTTTTGTTAAAATAAAATGTGTTTCCCATTACCATCCTTTGTGGTCCTGGGATTATGAGGGGCCCAGGAAGGTGAGTAAGAAAGAGCCTCTTGAGAGTTTCCTTTTAGAGAAACAAACAAACATCTTCTGATTCTTTATTCAACGTCTCTTTGAGCATAAGTCATATCTGGACTTTTCAGAAGGCAGAACTTTCAAGCTCTAGTTTTTAGTTTTTGACCCATCCTTCTCTTCCTATATCCATAAATGCATAGCTGGGATAGAGATACATGTGTAACTTATGAAACCCTCATATCCTGTGGTCTCCAGGCTGGAACGTGCTTTGTCATCGTTCCCTCTTGCAGTCCAGAGCTCTGAGTTCTCATTTATACCTCACTTTTTTTTTTTTTTTTTTTTGAGATAGAGCCTCAAGCTGTCACCCTGGATGGAGTACTGTGGCATCACGGCTCACAGCAATCTCCAATTCATGGGCTCAAGCGAGTCTCTTGCCTCTGCCTCCCAAGTAGCTGGGACTACAGGCACCCGCCACAACGCCCGGCCTTTTTTTTTTTTTGGTTGCAGCCTTCATTG
>CAUYRH010112804.1:0-10771 GCA_963574655.1 Perodicticus potto | reverse complement strand
CAGCAGGAATTTGAAATGCTTTTGCTACATTTCTGGTATATGTTATATTTATGATATGCATTTATGGTGTGTACTTATGTATGTGCTGTGTCTGTTGCTTTTTTTTTTTGAGACAGAGCCTCAAGCTGTCACTCTGGGTAGCACAGCTCACAGCAACCTCCAACTCCTGGGCTCAGCGAGTCTCCTGCCTCCGCCTCCCAAGTAGCTGGGACTACAGGCGCCCGCCACAACACCTGGCCATTTTTTTTTTTTTTTGGTTGCAGCCGTCATTGTTGTTTGGCGGGCCCTGGCTGGATTCGAACCCTCCAGCTCGGGTGTACGTGGCTGGCACCTTAGCCCGTTGAGCCACAGGCGCCGAGCCAGTTCTACCAAATTATTAAACACACAAGGGGGTTGTGGGAACTCCTGATTCACAGCTGGTCAGTCAGTGGTACATGGGCCCAGGACTTGCACCTGGATTCAGAAGTGGGGACAGTCTGGTGGGACTGGCCCTTAACTTGTGGGATCTGACTCAAACTCCAGGTAGAGAGGGTCAGAATTAAACAGTGGGACACCCAGGTGGTGTCAGAAAACGGGTTGATGTGGGAAAACCCACCCCTATTTCTTGTTAGAGGTATTAGAGTACAATAGTTCAGATAATAAAAGTTCAGAGCAGGAGGTGGGAATGTGGTGGGCTCACACCTGTGATCCCAGGACTCTGGGAGCCCATGGTGGAAGTGTCCCTTGAGCTCAGGAGTTCAAGACCAGCCTGAGAAAGAGCAAGACCTCTTCTTTACTAAAAGTAGAAAAATTAACTGGGTGTTGTGGCAGACACATGTAGTCCCAGCTACTCGGGAGGCTGAGGCAAGAGGATCACTTGAACCCAGGAGTCTGAGGTTGCTGTGAGCTAGGCTGACACCAAGGCACTCTAGCCTAGGAGACTCTATCTCAAAAAAAAAAAAGAAGAAGAAGAAGAAGAAAGAAAAGAAAAAAAGTACAGGGCAGTTGAAATTAGCACTGTTTTGGAGAACTTAGGCCTACTCCAGTAGCAGGCCTATGATTCTTCATTTAGAAATTTACCAAATTTCCCCATGCGAGGCTTGAGAGTGACTCACTGCAAAAGTGAGTCACATGGGGCAGAATTCTGCTCCTTCAGTAATCTCTCCACTTTCGGACAGCCATCTCATTTTTCACATTGCTGCCAGATATATTATAAAACGGGGCTTTGATCATGCCTCTCTCCTCCTCAAAAGCCCACCGTGGCTCCCTATTGCCTACAGAGTATCAGCATGAACCGCCCTGGCACTGGATGTCCCTCATTACACAGCCGCTTCCTCACCTGTTCTCAGGTCCAGGCTGTTCCCTAAATGCTCCTCCCTTGTAAACCTGCCCCCACTCCAATCCTGGTCAGAATTAGCCGTTCCTTCCTCAGTGCAATCACAGCACGTAGCAGGTGAGACTACTCTGCCCTTGTGTCACCCTGCTTTGGATCACTGCGAGGTGTTCGCAAGTCCTCTCCCCCACCAACAATCAGTTTTTCAAGGGCATTGGCCGTGAACTCACCTTTGTGTAGGGCAGAAATCCAAACCTCCATTAATAGACAATCTGATATCCTCTCTGGGTACTGCGTCCTTTCCAGGCCTTTGCTTCCCTATCCTTTTTTCACAGCAGTGTTTTCTAAAGGGTTGGAGGAAGGCAACTCCTGTTGGAAAGTCACCCCTGCTCCCGATGGCCGTGAGACATCCTAATCTAGCACAGGATGGCGTGAAAGGAAAGGCCGAGAAACACCGCTTGGCAGCCACACTGCTTGGGGAAAAAAGCCTCATTTCCTCTCCCACTGCCTCAACTCATTTCGGATGGGATTTGGTCCTTACCAAGCTGTCAAAGTTCCTTTCTCCAAGTCTATCAGCATGTTGCTCAGCACGTGACAACTACAAGCCGTGTTCACTTTGTCCAGTTTTCAGACTCTCCCCTTCCTTAGCCCCCTCCTCCTGCCCCTGGGCAGTCCCTGTCTAAATCCCTGATGCTCGATTGTCTTCCTGAGCCCGATTGGCACTGGTGATGCTCTTGCTTCATCTGGGTTCACTGTCCCCAGACCACTTAGTCACTTGGAGGCTTTCGTTGCTACCTCTGCACAGAAGAGCCAAGCCTTGGTCTGCATTCTAGATCTTTCTGAACTCCAGGTCAGAATTTCTGACTGCCGTACTGAGGTCCCAAAGCAACCTCGACGTCTCCCTGGCTATCAGTAACTAAGGGCTTTTGTGGGGAGAAAGGTTACATTATTGGCTCTGATTCCTCGCCCCTGTGCTTGTCTGTAGGCAGCGTATACTCCCTGTCCCTTGATTTTGGGCTTAGCCGTGTGGCTTCTGTTGGTCAATGACACAGAGGTAGAGGTGACTGTGCCAGCCTCAGCTGAGCTTCTGGTGTGGTCATAGGAAGAGCTTCCCTAGGAAGCTTCTGCCTCCTGTGTCACCACTAGAGGTAATCACAGTTCTGACTTAAAAATTATTTTTCTTACTTTTCTTTGTAGCTTCCTGCTTATAGCTTACCGCCCATATATGCTGCATCCTTAAGTTAGTTTGCTCTGGATTGTTTTGGGTTTGATGAGTTGCAAACTGTCTTACTGTCTGAATGTATTTGGGTCCTGTGACCTTTCTTCGTTCAGTGCTGTGTATGAGAATCACCCGGCGTTACCTGTACTTGCGGTTTGCTCATTTTCATCGCTACAGAATATGCATTATATGAACGCTATGTATTTTTGGTATTTATTCAACCATTGATGGATATTTCAGATGTTTCCGATTTTTCATTATTACAAACAATCCTGTGTGAGCATTCCTATATATTAGGATCAGCAAACATTTTCTGTAAAGGACCAGACAGTAAACATCTTAGGCCTTGTAGCCACATCTGGTTTTTATTACATAAGTTCTTCATTTTCTTTTTCTTTTCTCTCCTCCTCTCCCCTCCTTTCCTCTTCCCTTCTCTCCCCTCCCTCCCCCACTTCCCTTCCTTCTTTCTTTCTTTCCTTTCTTTGACAAAGTCTTACTCATTTGCCCAGGCTAGAGTGCTGTGTCATCATCACAGCTCACAGCAACCTCAGACTCCTGGGTTCAAGTGATCCTTTGGCCTCAGCCTCCCAAGTAGCTGGGACGACAGCTGCCTGCCACTGTGCCTGGCTGATTTTTCTGTTTTTTTTTGTAGAGATGGGGTCTTGCTCTTGCTCAGGCTGGTCTCAAACTCCTGAGCTCAAGCGATCCTCCTGCCTCAGCCTCCCGGGGTGTTAGCTAGGATTACAGGCAAGAGCCACCGTGCCCAAGTTCTTCATTTTAAAAAATAAGTATAAAAATATGTAGAAAGAAAAAAAGAAAAGACTTGAAATCAATGTAAAAGCTTTTAAAAACACAAAAATTTTTCTTAGCTTGAGGGCTGTAAAAAGACATGTTGAGGCCTTCCTTAATTAACAAATAAAAAATAAAAAAAGGACATGTTGGGGGGCTGTATTTGGCCCGTGGGCTGTGTTCCCAGGTGCACATAACAAGCATTTCTCCAGGAGCACAATGGTTTGCACATCTTTAGCCTCTCTAGATGATGCCCAATTTTGAGCTTTTAGAAGATGGCGACCGAGTAACAGCTTCTTTGCAACTGGGTGCAGTGAGATAGGAGAGAAGACTCCGGGCATCTCTGGCTTGTGGGCTCTTCCCAGAAACATCCCTTTGGGGGATGCAGGGAGACAGCGAGAGACTTCTGGACCCCAGGAGGAGGACAAAAGCAGTGGAGAAGTGGCAAGTGGTTGCATTCGTTCGGTCTGAGGCTGTGGCTGCTGCAGCTGTAACTACAACAGCAGCGAGATTCCAAACAGGGAAGGCCTTCCCTGGGGGCTGTTCTGTTTTTTTGGACTTGGGTACTCGGTTGAACTACCTTGGGAGAACTTGGGCGAGAGTGCGGGTGGAAGATGCCCAATCTCAAATTCAGCAGGTGGAAAATGAAAACATCTCATCTTCTCAAACAAACAGGTCTGTGGATTCCTGCTTTCTGGGGACAGTGACATTCCTGTGGTCACCATGAGCCCTGAACCCTCTGCCCTTGCACCTCTTCCTCCTTCATTCCAGATGATAGTGAACAGCACCACCTTCTAGCGGGGTCCCCCTCAGAGTGAGCCAGGGAGGGGGGGACCAGACGGATCTAAGAGGCAGGTCAGAGGCTAGGTGGGGAGTTTGGGTTTTATTCTCCTGGTAATAGATAACCAGTGGAGGGGGTGAAGCAGAGAGCTGAAAGTCTGAGCTATTTCCTGAAAGGTTCTGTCTGGCTGCTGAGAGTGGATCTTGAGGGGACAAGTAGGTGGGCCAGGCAGAAAGCTCCCAAAGGAGTCTCACGAGAGTGATGGGGACACCCAAAGCTCCAACCACTCTGCACCTGAGCGTGTCTCTGAGCCAGCCCTGCTCTCGTCCCCTGCATACCCTATACCCGACTTCTACCACACTTCTCCCCGTACCCAGCGAGCACAGGTCAGAGATCCAGCTCACTGTGAATCCCCCCCTGTCCCCCACTGTGCCCCAGTGGACAATGAGGTGGTCCCACTTCATAGGACTTGACGATAACATGTGACACGCCTCCTAAGTCTGTTTCCTCACCGAACTTCAGACAATGCCCATCTTCCGGCCTTATCGCTATAGTTCTGCCGACCACAGGCCACGAAGGGGTCAGACCACAGGCCATGGAGGGCTCACTGAAGGAAAGAAGGTGAGACTGAATCCACTATGGGCAGGGCAGGGCCACGCAGATGAACCCCTGTGTTGGGTCACCAGAAAAGCAACAGGTTGTGAAAGTGGCCAAGCAAAACTTGGAAGCCGGAGGGCACGTGGAGTCCTCAACCGAGAGAAGGCAGGTGGGAGATGATGGAGTGGCTGCAGAGGCAGCGGCACCCACGCCTGCCGCAGGGAGTGAACTGGAGCCACCTGGAGCTGGAACACACCTTGCTGCTGCTTAGCAAAAGATAAGGCTCTCTTATCTCTCCTCCCACAACTTCAACTATCATTAACTGTGGTTAGCAGTTGACAACCGCCTCTGCCCCAAGATACGGACCGGAGGCTATACGCCTACTCAGCAGGAATTCTTGGCGCCAATCCCATCTGTTCTGGAGAAGTTGCAACACACAGAGATAAATTAACTCATAGCAGAAGGCCAAGCCATCCAGTTCAACACTGGTAGAGAGGGAGAAGGGGAGTAGGGGAGGAGCGCTGGCTGGGGGGAGGTGGGCTTGGCAAAAGGGTTAATGCTGTCCTTCTTAACATAAACACACTACTGTGTGATTTATAATAAATAATGTATTTTATTAAAACACAGCAGATTATTTCAAGGTGGCCTAGACCAGTGTGTCACAAGCTGTGTTCCTGCGACGGGAACCCAACTGTGAAGCGTTGGTTGCCAGTCTGAGAAGAAATAATAGAAGTTATGAGAAATTCTTTAAGAAGTTTCAGGGCAGGCTTGGCGCCTGTGGCTCAACGGACGAAGGCGCCAGCCATGTACACCTGAGCTGGCGGGTTCGAATCCAGCCCGGCCTGCGAATCAACAATGACGGCTGCAACCAAAAGAAAAAAAAAAAACGGCTGGGTGTTGTGGCGGGCACCTGTATTCCCAGCTACTTGGGAGGCGGAGGCAGGAGACTCGCTGGAGCCCAGGAATTGGAGGTTGCTGTGAGCTGTGATGCCACAGCACTCTATCCAGGGTGACAGCTTGAGGCTCTGTCTCAAAAGAAAAAGTTTCAGGGCAATTTGAGAGTATAACTTTTTGTCTGTTGAATCTAATAATGAGAAGAAGACTTGTATTTTGTAAGTCTTTTTGAAAACTTCATCTTTCCAGTAAATCCTTTTTTTTTTTTTTTTGAGACAAATCTCACTATGTTGCTCTCAGCAGAGTGCTGTGGTGTCACAGCTCACAGCAACCTCTAACCCCTGGGCTCAAGCAATTCTTTGTCTCAGCCTCCCAAGTAGCTGGGACTGCAGGCGGCCACCACAACGCCCAGTTATTTTTTTGTTGCAGTTGTGATTGTTGTTTAGCTGGCCCCGGCCAGGTTCAAGGCTGCCAGCCTGGGTGTATGTGGCCGGCGCCCTACTCACTGAGTGACAGGTGCCTCCTAAATCCTTTTTAAAAAAACATATCCTTTGAGGCTCGGCCCCTATGGCTCAAGCGGCTATGGCGCCAGCCACATACACGTGAGCTGGCGGGTTCAAATCCAGCTTGGGCCTGGAACAACAATGACGGCTGCAACCAAAAAATAACCGGGTGGGGTGGTGCCTGTGGCTCAAAGGAGTAGGGCACCGGCCCCATATACCAGAGGTGGCGGGTTCAAACCCAGCCCTGACCAAAAACTGCAAAAAAAAAAAAGAAAGAAAAGAAAAAAGACAAAAATCATAATCAAGTTGACAGCATAATGCATAAACTTAATTTGAGTTATTCAAAGCAAGGTGTAGTCCCAGCTACTTGGGAGGCAGAGGCAGGAGACTCACTTTAGCCCAGGTAATCATTAATAATCAGAAGAAGGAAAACAAAGGAAAGGAAAATCATGAAGGCGCATCATGTGATTACAACTTGTACTTTACAAATTGAGGATAAACTTTTCTAACTTGCTTCAGTGATTTTTATGCCTGGGCAGGACTCAGGCAATAGTAATCTTTGATTCCTAGGCATTCTGTTCTCAGCCACCGGTAAGAATAGGGCCGTCTGTGGCCCAGGAAAACGAAGGCGGCATAGGATCTTAGACAGTAGTCAACAGGACCCCCAGAATCCGCCCTGAGCCTGCTGGGTGCCAGACATCCAGTGTAGACCACCAGGCTGTTGCTAGCCTTGAAATGCTTGGCCTAAACTACACTGCAAACCTGATTCCCACAGGATTTCCTCATCTTTGTCCCAAACTTAACACCAAAAGGATAAATCCAAGAGCAAGAGGTTGTGAGAAAGTAGGTCACCCCTTTTTGCGTCCTCCCAGGGCTTTCTGGGCAGGGCTGTAAGGACATCTGAACCAAATGAGACTGAAGTTCTTAAAGTCTAAAACCAAAATGAGACTCTCAGATGGGGTTCACCCTGGGGTTGCCTCTACACAAGCATCGCTATGAAAGTCCATCCCAAATTTCCTGGATTGTGCTGGGGAAATTCTGACACACTGTGCTTCCATCTGGATATTTCGGGTAGGAGGCTGGCTGCCTATACAAAAATCAGTTGGTCAACCACCTCTGAGTGAAATCCAGACTGCACAGCTGCCTCTGTAGGGCAGGAAGAGAAGTGGTGGGTCTTTAGGGAGCTTTGAGCCCAGTTGGGGAACAACACTGTAAGTAACAAATAACAAGGGTGAGGACAGATACAGTATCAACAAAGCATAGCTGATTTTCCCAGCAGCACATATTTGGTGTTCAAACTGACAAAGAGAGATTGCTGGGTGAACAGAAGTATCTTTGAAGGCTCAGAGGGGGATCTAGAAGGCTGGTAGAAGTTTAATAGAAAGAAACAATTTGTTTTGTTTTTTTGGCTAGAAGAAAAGGGAAAGAATACAATAGTGTCACAGTGGCCAGAATGCCAAACAGCTTCTTGGGTAATGAAAGTACATTAAGTGACTCAGAATTATGTCTGAGTTATTCACACCCCAAGCAGTTATAAAACCAGACTCAAAGAGCACCCTTGGTGTTACCCATAATGGCGGGAGTTGTGATAGGGAAGAGTTACTCTGGAGACATTAAGATCAGTCAATAGTGTGATGAATCCCCCGTTACAAATAGTTGAGGGGAAGGGGGGGCCACCCCGTACCCGACCAGTCAGTGTCACCACATTCCAGAAGACAGACACTTCCCCGGACTTGCAGAAAAGGCCTGCTCCTCCTCCCAGATCCTCCTTTGGTCAGCATGACCTGGCCCCTGGGTCCTCAGCCTGCTGGGGTACCTCTTGTCTCCTAAACCATGCACCCTGAATTTTGCTTTCCCAGCAAGGCACATTGGAAAGAGAATGTAGGGGATGGGAAGGCAGAACTTTATTCCCGTGCCCAGCAAAGGGGTCCTTGAGCAGAAGCCCAGCAGCTTCCCCATTGACAGCAAGTGTGGTGAGAATAAGATGGAGTTAATCGGGGTAGGGCCTCACAACACCGCTGGGCTGGCCAGTCCTACGTGCCCTTCACCTCATGTCTTCCATCCTGGTTGTCTGTAAATTCAGCTTTAACCTAAAAGTGTATATCTTGAGTAGTTTAGGGTGAGTGATTTAGGAGATTAACGTTTTTTGGGTTTTTTTTTTTGCAGTTTTTGGCCAGGGTCAGGTTTGAACCCACCACCTCCTGCATATGGGGCCAGCGCCCTACTCCCTGAGCCTTAGGTGCCGCCCTAGGAGATTAACTATTGAATTAGAAATGTTTTGAGTGACGCAGTGGCTCACACCTGTAATTCTAGCACATAAATAGAGAGAATCACATAGAAGGAGGCCGAGACAAGTGGCTTGCTTAAGCTCAGGAGTTCCAGATCACTCTGAGCACGAGTGAGACCCTGTCTCTACTAAACAACAACAACAAAAACCTAGCTGGTCATCATGGCAGGCACCTGTAGTCCGAGCTACTAGGGAGGCTGAGGCAAGAGGTTCTCTTGAACTCAAAAGTTTGAGGTTTCTGTGAACTCCAATGTTGCCATGGCACTCTCCCAGGTTGACAGAGTGAGACTCTTTCTCAACAAAAGAAAGAAACAGGCCGGCGCCTGTGGCTCATCGAGTAGGGCGCCAGCCCCATACACCAAAGGTGGCAGGTTCAAACCCAGCCTCGGCAGAACTGCAAAACAGAAAAATAGCTGGGTGTTGTGGTGGGCGCCTGTAGTTCCAGCTACGTGGGAGGCGGAGGCAGGAGAATCACCTGAGTCCAGGAGTTGAAGGTTGCTGTGAGCTGTGTGATGCCATGGCACTCTACTGAGGGAAATAAAGTGAGATTCTGTCTCTACCAAAAAAAAAAAAAAGAAAGAAAGAAAAAAACAAAGAAGAAGAAAGAAAAGGAAAAGGAAAAGGAAAGAAAAAAGAGAGAGAAAGAGAGAAAGAAATGTTTGGGGCTATGCCAATTATTATTATGAGTCATGGATCATGCTGATTATTGTTGTTTAAGATAAAGGTTAACATGGTTTTTGCTTTGAACTTTTTTTTTTTTTTTGAGACAGCCTCAAGCTGTGGCCCTGGGTAGAGTGCCGTGGCAACACAGCTCACAGCCACCTCCAATTCCTGGGCTCAAGCGAGTCTCTTGCCTCCGCCTCCCAAGTAGCTGGGACTACAGGTGCCCGCCACAACATCCAGCCATTTTTTGGTTGCAGCTGTCATTGTTGTTTGGCGGGCCCGGGCTGGATTCGAACCCACCAGCTCAGGTGTACGTGGCTGGCGCCTTAGCCTGTTGAGCCACAGGTGCCGAGCCTTCGCTTTGAACTTTTATGTACAAAACTATTATTTTGGAAATGGAAGAATAGAACAGCGAGAGTATCTTGGAGAGGCTACTCTCACTGTTCTCCAGAATTGCTGGCCTTTCGACAATAAAGCTGGTTGGAACCAATCTCTGTCTCTGCATGTTGGCTGGACAGTGACAGGTGGCCAGACCCTTTTTGTCCAGGAACACCATGAGGCAAAACTCACAGCTGCAATTGTTGCATGGCCTAGGTCTGTTCCCTGAACCGTCTTGTATCCTCTTACTGATCATTTGCTAAACCTCTTGTTTTCTGGGGCGAAGGCTGGGTGGTTATTTTTCACTTTCAGAGATACTCAAGGAACAAGGTAACTGAAAGGGCTGGTGGGGAACCTTAAGTTGGGGACTATACCTGGCGGGTGCAATCAGTTCTCTGGGCTCAGTCTGCAGATGCTCAAGGGCCCCTGCTGGCCCCACCACCCAGGGTCCTTTGCTCATTTATCTAGTAAATATCAATGTAAAGAGTGGGGTGCGAAGAGCACAGCCCCACACTCCAGAGATCCTCCGCTCACGGGGCTCATCCTCTTCCTCCAACCTGGCTTGGCTTCTCCCTTTCCCCAGAGACCAGGGCCACCCTGGGCTCTCCTGTACCCCCATCCTCCTCCCTGTCCCCCACTTGCTAAGCCATGTGGAGCCTTCTCACTCTCACCTTCTACAACTTCTCCAATACAAAAGGTTGATAACTGAGGAATACAGGTGCTAGCTACGGGGAGGTTCTACGTGATTCTCTCTACTTACGTCTGAGTTTAAAAGTTTCCAAAACAGAAAGCTAAATTTAGCAAAAGATAAATAAATGCAATTTTTCAAATCAGCCCCTTCTTCTCTGTTGCTTGCAGAATCCATACTCTTCCCCATCTCTTTGCCCCGGGTCCTGGCCCACCTGGGCCCCACCGACCTCACCAACCACCCTTCAATTAGCAGACATGCTTCCTTGTGCGCTAATGTAGGTGGCAGCATGGTGTCCTCCTAGCCAATAGTTTAAACTGCCTTTAATTAATGAGATAGCTAGGTACTGGGCCCAGACATGCTTCACCCCCAGGCTGAGGGTCAGGACTGGGTTCTAGTCCCAGCTCTGCCTCCAGTCAGATGGGGAGACCCACTATCTTCTCTGCTCTTTTCTGTAAAGAAGGGAATATACAAAAACAGCCCCCCACAAGGCCTTTCACTTTCAAAGGGATTTTATATTTATTTATTTATTTATTTTGAGACAGAGCCTCAAGCTGTTGCCCTGGGTAGAGTGCCTTGGTATCACAGCTCACAGCAACCTCCAACTCCTGGGCTTAAGTGATTCTCTTGCCTCAGCCTCCCAAGTAGCTGCTTGAGTTA
>CAUYRH010112803.1:0-11040 GCA_963574655.1 Perodicticus potto | reverse complement strand
CAAGAAAAGGAATTATAGGATCAAATGGCAGTTCTATTTTTAGATCTCTGAGTATTCTCCAAACGTCTTTCCAAAAGGAACAGAAGAATGTTCTTTAACATTTGTATGTATCATAAAGACGTTTCCCTTTAACTTAATCATGAATATTTATTTATGGAGTTATATACTTTCATGGTTGTTGGTGAGAAACAACAACAAGTAATGTCACATTTGAAGGAGACAAATAAATTGGTGCTAAAATACTAAAAAAACTGAAGCCCAAATCTGGGACTAGTCCTAATCCACTACCATAATATATCCAGTATAAACCCTGAAATACAATAATGACTCTCCATGTGGAAGAATGAAAATAAGTAATAGCTCATTGGATGGTCCTAGGAAATGATTCAAGTAGCCAAATATAGAATGAATGAACCTTATATAGCTATGGGATTAAGCATGTGTTTCAGTCAGTGAATCTTATCACATAGTGTATTATTTACTAGAATATTTTGACTATTGATATTTCCTATTAGAAGTTCAAATGAAGGAATCACGTGGAAATACAAAACTAACACGAATGTCTAAGAATATGTTGGTTGTGTTTACAACATTAGGAACAACCAATACTCATTTTAGCATTACATGAATACACATTCAATGTTTATTTGAAGAATAAGAAGTTAGAATAAACTAACAGAGAGGGAATAAATAAGATGTAAAATCGCTTAAGTATTATTATTCCAATAAATAGCAGTTATACAGTGAAGAATCAATTCTAGAAGTAGTGGAATAATCATTGCTTGTAAAATCTTTACCAAAAAAAATAAAATTCGGATGGTTCAGAAGTTAGCAGAATAAGTCCCATGGGATACAAGTACTTCAAAATCCCTTCTTAAAACTGTCAAATTCAAGAAGGTGCTCCATGTTTTTTTTTGTTTGTCTGTTTGTTTTTTTAATTTACTTGCAGTAGCTTTCACATTTGGGGATTTTTATTTGTTTTAAAAGAAGATTTCTAAAATACTTAAAAACAAAACTTTAAAAAGCACAAAACAGTTACTTCAGTGTAATGAAGAACTTTGATTGCATAAATACCCTAAAAGACTGTTAGGGACCTCCAGGGGTTCCAATTCCACCGTTTGATAACCATTGCTTTAGAGCAAAACCACAGAAGTATGAAATGCTCTGCCTGGTATAATTTAAGGCCACTACATGTGCTAATCTATGTCACCCTGGCATGGAGCCTATTTTTTGCAAGTAGAATTCATGATACAAATGAGGTAGTGCATGTAAAGAAAGTACTTACCACAGAGACAATGAATGCTATCTGTTAGAAAAACTAGCATAGCACAGTAATTGAGAGCAAAGACTAAAGACTACATTGATTGAAACCCTTGCTTTGCCCCTGTATACACTGAAATAGGTCATTTAATCCCTGAACCTCACTTCTATCCATTGTAACACTGAGCTATTAGCAATAACGACTCATGAAGTTGTTACACAAGTAAATAAAACAGCGCTTTGCATACATTAAGCATTGTACATTTTTCTAAATTATTATTATCTAGTTCCTAGGGACAGATGTAATCTTACCAACAAATGTTAGGGCTTTATTGATTAATTCATCTACTAAGTTCAAACCATAACACCACATAGGTTAAGGAATTAAAAAGGAAATAATTATGTGATTTTTGCCATAGAAATGTTTATTGTTTAACATGGAAGATAGTTGCATAGATGTTAGTAGCATATGCAAGAAAATAAAGGACACCACTGCTGCCACCCAACCAGGTACACCTGCAGCTACCCCCGGAGAAAGCCAATGTCCAGAGACAGCAGAATTTACAGTAGAAAAAGGGTTTATTACATTCAGAAAGTGCTAAAGGGGAGGTGGCGCCTGTGGCTCAATGAGTAAGGCATTGGCCCCATATACGGAGGGTGGCAGGTTAGAACCCGGACCTGGCCGGGTGTTGTGGCGGGCACCTGTAATCCCAGCTATTCGGGAGGCTGAGGCAAGATAATCACCTAAACCCAGGAGGTGGAGGTTGCTGTGAGCTGTGACACCACAACACTCTACCAAGGGCGATAAAGTGAGACTCTGTCTCTACTGTTGCAGGAAGACAAGGCCCAACGGAGAGAAAGAGTACCCAAACACTACGTTTACAAGAGGAAGGGCTTTATTCACCAGCTGGGAGCTTACAGCATGAAGAATTCCAAATGGCCGCGCTCCCTGTCTGGCTTGATCTTTCCCCTTTTATCCACAGTCAAAAAGTTCCACGCCACAGGTACCCTTTGCATTGGCCAGTTTGAATCAAGCAGGAGATGCTAGTCCAGCCCTTACAGAGACAAGAGTCTCGAGCTGTAGCCCTGGGTAGAGTGCGGTAGCGTCATAGTTCACAGTAACCTCCAACTGTCGGGCTTAAGTGATTCTCTTGCCTCAGACTCCCAAGTAGTTGGGACTACAGGTGCCTGCCACAATGCCTGTCTATTTTTTGGTTGTTGTAATTGTTCTTTGGGAGGCCTGGGCTGGATTTGAACCTGCCAGCTCCAGTGTATGTGGCTGGCACCCTAGTCGCTTGAGCTACAGGCGCTGAGCCCTTCTTTTAGTTCTTGCCTCCCACCCCTTCACCAATTTCTAAGGGCAGTTTCAGCACAAGATACCAAATTCTTAAAGAAGGAAAAAGAGTTAACTCTAGGTATTTATGGAAAAAGACATTTTGTACAGTACCCAGAAAGCTGATAGGATTGAGCCAAAGAGTTGGCTGCTGTTGCTAAAGGGTTATTTATCATTTGAAAAGAGATTTAAAGATCTAAGCTTAAATATGGAAACGTTACAACACACCTTCAGACATCAGTGTCAATTCAAACAGATTTTCACAGCTGGCTTCACACACTCCAACTACTCTCTCAAAATTACTTAAGAGAGAAAATGACCTGTTTCGCTTTGCCCATTTTGAGAAATTTTCACACACACAAACAAGAATCTTTAAATTAGAGTAACCCAAATATTTGGTTCTCAAGGACCGACCCAGCAAAATCAAATCCAAGTGCAAGTCGCCTTGCTGCTCTGCGTCTCAGGTAGGTATTTTTCTTTCTGGAATATTTTCTGTAAGTTAGTGCTCTTTCACCTTTCATTTGCAGTCTGAAAAGCAAAATGGGTGCTTCTTAACTCCTAATTGAGCTTTCCGAATGGGAAAGACAACCAGCAAATGGTGTGGGAAGGGCTACCTGGCTGGAGACCTTTTACAGTGTGGACAGAGCCCCTTTCCCCGTGGATAAGTGGCTGCCACACTCAGTAGCCTTTCTGAAGTCACTCGGTCCTATTCTTCTTCTTCTTCTTTTTTTTTTTTTCCTAATAAAGGGGTTTTAAAAAATGAAGAGGTAAGATAAACTGCCCTTGACAGTGTGGTTTCTCCTCCTCCCGTCTGGCCAAATACAGATATAAAAGAAATCTTCCCATCTATAAAGGTCTATTTCATGTTACCTAAGAGGAAAAGAGAGGTTGAATAGTGAAGGCAATTAGGGGGAAAAGGAGAAGAGGTAATACCTACTTGTATCCTCCAAAACAGCCCAACATGAGGAGTTTTACCTTTGTATCCCCACAGAATGACTTGCAAAAAGCCTTTGTTGTTGTTGTTTTTACAATTCATAGGCTCCCCACTGACAAATTCCAATGGTCGATTTCCCCCTTAAAGTGAAAACCTTTCTTCGGGAGCTAAGCAAAGCTCAAAAACCTGCCTGATGTAGACGGAAACACTTCTTTTGTAGCCAACATCGCTTCTATCCATACATACAATTTTTTTTTTCTTTCCTACCTCTTCACCCCCTGCCTTAAATTCCTTTGAACGGTGGAAGCCAATGAGGATGAAATAATTAAAGTTTGTGCCTGCTGTACAAGAATCATTCTCCATAGGCACTGTTTTTATCTGATCTTTTGCAGAAAACATAGTGTCTTTATATACACAGTTATAGTAGGCCCATGGCGTCAGGCTACAAAGGCTTCATTTCCTGTGATCCAAAGTCTTCCTGTTATTCTCCAAGTACAAATTCAGTAATCCCCCTCCTCTAGCCCAGCAGACGTTTAGGTGTCTTAACACTTTGTGTTCTATAGTTTTTCTTGGGGCAGCAAGAAGGAGGTGGGGGTGGCCTAAAATGTCACAGCAGAGAGCTAGCATTGCACCCACGCAGAATCGGATACTAACTTGTCAGGCCGAGGGGAAAAATGCAGATGCCAATGTGTGGGGTCCTCCTAAGCACAGTGCGCTGAGCGGCTGTACAGGTCAGATGCTCAAGAAGCTGCCCTACCCTGGCAGTCCCAGTCCTTCCTGGGCACCTGGATGGCCCCCACTCTGTGTGCACCTGTTCTATGAAAGAGGAAGCCCATATGGCTGGTAGGGCAGCATATTTCAGATCCCAGGCAATTCCTGTTGCCTTCTACAGTGGTCAGTGCTGCAGAAGCCCCACATTGAACTGCTTTCCTGGGTGGACAACTCTCTCTATCAGATCCCTGCCAACCGTCTTCTGTCCTGCCCTGATGCTTACTAATTCACAATTGCCCTGGCATACACACACAAAATCCTTAATAATAACCCACTTATCCAAGGTGAATAATCAAGCAATGCTCAACAACAACTGAAAAGCCGTCCTCTCAGAACTGGAGGGAGGGCTATATTGGCATTTATTCATCTAAGACTCTCCCCTCCTCCTTTCTGGACCACACTGAGAGACTTCTTACAAGCTGCTGCTTTTTATATCCGCTTCTCTCCAAAGATTTTTATATCAAAAACATTGAACATTCCGTATATTAAGGATTTTGGAATTAACAAGAATTTTAACTCATTGGAATTTGCAGAAGTTGATAATACAATAACATTTTTTAATTAAAAGTATACAGATGAATTCCATTAGAAAAAAAATTTTAAAGATTCCTGGAGACACCAGAATTAGCCACCCTATTGCATATTTGCTTTGTCTATGGAATATATGGACTTGGATTTTGGTTTAAAAAGCAAATTTATCAATTGAGGTTTGAAAAATGCTTTCTATTTCACTAAGCAACGATGAAAAATGAAAAAATGATTAACACTGTAATATCAAAAGTGAATACTGTCAATGACCAAGATAAACAATAACCAAAAACACAGTGAACATCCCCAATTTAAATATAGATAAGGGGACATTCAGTTGGTTCCTGGAGAATAGTCAGCTTCCTCCCAGACCTTTGCTGAGTAATATGATGTGGAATTGTAACCATCGCTTTTCTATTAGAAATCTTCCGATTTGGTTTTCTTTATTGAAACACCCAGTTCCCTGGTGTTTGGGCTAGGCTGCTTTTTTGTTGTGTGCACAGGTGTGATTGCTTCTCTGTCTAGACAAGCCCTGAGTTACTTTATTTGATTGGTATCACAGACCAGGCCGGAACTTCACCTTTGGCACACAGATGTCCACAGGTTATGTGAGAAGAGATTGAAAAAGCCTTTTGCTGTAAAAAACAAGACTCAGCATGAGTTGACTGCCATCTAGCCAGGTGTAGCTAGAATTGATCTATTATACCAGAAATGCTTATATCCACCTTATGATTTCAGAACAGCTGTGTGCCCAGTGCTTATCATTGTTGGTGCCCTAAGGAACAAGATACCTGAATGCTAGTCTCCTACGAACTGCACCCACGCTTCCCACCCATTCTACCTAGTTTCTGAACGTTTTTCATGGTAGCCATCATTCTCTACATTGTTTCCTATCAATGTACTTTAGGCAGCATCTCATCTGCTAACCTCTAGGTCCCTCGAGATCAGAGCTTATCTGATTCTTTTCCTAATCCGTGGAAATGCCCTCCACATGGACTTGTACACCTTGGGCACACTTAGTATTTAACGAAAGGATAAATGAAACAACCCATAGAATGATTTTAGACGGTTAGAACCAGGAAGTTCACATTATCTAATCCTGGACTAAGTCATGCATTGCCTCTGTGACCCAAAGGCCATGAGTTCTGTGAAGGCAAAAAGAGCTTTATTTTCTTAAAGCGATCTGCAGCCTGGGGAGACACAGTATAGCCTTTAGTACAAAAGCAAAATGGGCTCCTAAAAAGGAGATTGCAAGGACAAAAACCAAAGGGTGGGAGAGGGGAGGGTAGGAGTGAGGCCTTAAAGTACCTAATCGCCAGTCTCTCTCACGTGGCTGGGTCCAGGTGGCTGGTCACTGGATGACAGGATTTCTGTTGCTGGTCAGTTGGGGTATTTCCAACTGAAATCTATCTTGCCATTGACAACAAATTGGTTTGGCTTGAGTACAGAAAAGGAGGTCCTGTGACACTTCTACATCTTCCAAGAACAGAGTATGTGACCACTCCCTCACCCAGGCATGGTCACCTGTTCTGTTTTAACTTTGACATACCAGTTAGCTATCGGAGCCCATTTTGTCTGTCGGCCCAAAGGCTTGTTTTAACATCTCCTTCACATTAGCACCAATTAATTAGCCGTGAATACTTGCATTAACTAAGTGCAATGAGAAGCCTTTGAGGGTACATCTAAATTCAATGGAAAAGAATTCTGAGATTAAATAGGAAAGTCTACCAAGCCTGAGGAAGAGAAAGAAAAGACCACCACCTCTACTACTGATACAAAGTATCCCACCATTTGACAGGCAAACCCCTGGGCTTCAGAGTGAGAAAGTATTTGATCACCAGCTACCCAAAATCTGGAAGCTGGAATTGGTGATCAGGGCAGTCGGGTTTAAGTGAGAGCTTGCTTTCTGGGTTGCAGATGGCAGCCTTCTTGCTGTGACCCCGCATGGTCTTTTCCCTGTACTTATGTCCGCTTGTGAACACACACAGAGAAGTCTCTGCTATCTCTCTTACGAGGGTTCTAATCCCATTTGTGAGACCCCTGTCCTCCTGACCTCATCGAAACCTAATTACCTCCCAATTACCACCTGCAAACATCCCCACATTGAGGTCATGGATTCAACATGCAAATTTAAGGGCACATGAGCATTCGGTTACAGGCGTTGTCTGTTCCCTCGTGCTGACTCCATTTCTCTTTCCATTGACAAAGTCTCACGTTTTGTATCACGGATATTTTCGCTTGGAGGATTACAAATAGCTGCCGGGGAATACATATTGGGTGAATTATTTGACAGGTTATGAACTAAACCGTGTTGTGATCCTATGCAGAGAGGCCATTTACAAAACAGCTGCCTTTTGGAGGAGGGTTTAAGCAATGTTTAGGAATTAAGGAAATTTCTAATCATATCTCTATGAAGGAAAAAGCTAAGCTGTAAAAGAAAGCAGAATGGCACTGGAACCATTCCTTGGAGAGCACGGCTGAGGGAGCAATACTATGAACTATCTATAAAATATGCTCTGGCCCAACTGTACATCACCTTCAGCCTGCTCCCTTTGATGTTCAGTTCACCACCTCGGACCCCCTTCCCCTGCCCCACTTCCAAGTCTCTGGGATCTATCTTCCTAGCGCAATTTATTACCCAGGTGGTAGGTAAACGTTATTTAAGTCCAAAAGTTACTTCCAGTCACTTTTCTTCTCTTCCTTGAATCAATGGTTTTAAAATGTATATGTTCCTTTCATTTCCTCCCAGAGCATAGTTATTGACACACACTTTTACTGTGAGGAAAGGAAGTTACTACTTGTGGCATAATACAAAATATATATTTAGTCTTTTTCTCTGGTTCTAACACAGAGCTCGGGGTAATTTCACCCATGACAGGGATGCCAGGAGCGTCGCTTGTCCTAATCTTTATTCTTTGATCCTAGTTCTGGCCCAAGCTCTGAAGCTCCTGATTCCAGAGCTTGGAATTTCCCTGGGTAATAGGAGCATCTTTTGTTCTAATAAGGCAATTTCTGCTGGGCTCCTGGATAGCTTCAGCATGGGCACCGGCCATCAGGTAGATCAAGACAGGATTAGAAGCTGGCAACATACAGCCCTATCCCTAATCCTCCAGGGAAGGGAGAGAGGCTGGGATTGGTTAATGATCCACCGGGTCTATGGGATGAAGCCTCCACAAAAATCCCTAAACTATGGGGTTTGAAAAGCTTCTACACCCCAACTCCACAGGGACAGAAGCTCCTGCACTTGGGACCTTTATGAGTGTCACTCAATTTATTTGAATTCTTTGTAATAAACTTGTAAATGTAACTAAAGTATTTGCCTGACTTCTGGGTTAGAGAAAAGTATCAAACCTGAAGTGGAGATTGTGGAAACCCCTGATATGTATCCAAGTTGGATGAAAGTGAGACAATGCTGGGCATCCAAAAGTCACAACTGGCACCTGAAGTGGAGGGCAGACTTGTGGTACTGAGCCCTTCTCCTTTGGGGTTTATATTAACTCTGGGTAGTTATTGTCACAATTGAATTAAATTGTAGGGCACTTGGTATTTGCAGAGAACTGGAGAATTACTTCGTGTCAAAACCCCACACATTTGGTGTCAAAAGTGTTGTAAGCAGAGAAAACGTTTTCTTTTATACCAGATTGTGATTTTTGAAAAAACAGTGTTTGGAATTCACCTCCAATCATAATAACAGTAGATCAGAGCATCATTTTGATCGTTTATTTTTTGAGATAGAATCTCATTTTGTCGCCTTCGTAGAGTGCTGTGGCATCATTGCTCACAGCAACCTCAAACACTTGGGCTCAAGCGATTCTCTTGCCTCAGCCTCCCAAGTAGCTGGGACTACAGATGCCCGTCACAATGCCTGGCTATTTTTAGAGACGAGATCTTGCTCTGCTTCAGGCTGGTCTTGAACCTGTAAGTTCAGGCGATCCACCCGCCTCAGCCTCCCAAGTGCTGAGATTACAGGTGTGAGCACCGCATCCAGCCCATCATTTTGATTTCTGACCTCTTGTATTGTGGAGTTTTGCAATAGTGATGCATCTCAAATAACCCTTCAGCCTACCACCTCTTTTTGTCAATTCTGATCAGGCCTTCATTGCCTCTTCTTAGAAGTCTTCTAGTTTTCTAACAGAGAAATTCACCTAAAAGATACTCATGGGATAATATCTAAAATCCTGACATGGCCAGAAGGCTCTCCTTGCTTCTCTCCCCTAGGAGATTCCCACATCACCAAACTGTTGATGCTTTACCACGGCAATGTGCTTTCTAATTTCCTGTTTCGTTTGCTGGTGCCCCTTTCTAGGCTTTCTCCTGTTACGTCTTTCTGGCAAATTGCTATTAATCTTTCAAATCTTAAATTAAATATCTTTATTTGGGGAAACTTTCCTTGTCTAGCATCCTGGTTGTAGGAAACTGGTTCTTGTGTGGATCATACTACACACAACAGGCAGGATTTGGAGGCAAATGTGCCTGGTTAGCTGCACGCGCGTGATGGGGACTCTGCTCCAGTCTACAGAATTCTGAACTCTTTCAGAAATCATTCTCTTTTTTCTGGAGGTAAATAGATTCAGCCTAAATCCAAAGTTATTCAGGTTTTTCACAGATCTACAGAAGCCGCTGGGTCTCATGTGTTCACCACTAGGAACAACAGTGATAGCCGTGACAACCATATATATGTGTATGAATACACACACACACAAATACATACATGCCATGTACAGCTCCATTATATTTATATATGTGTGTATAAATATTTATACACATATACACGCACCACACACTTTGTACAGGAACTTTAAAATGAGCCTTAAATATAAAAATAAGACATATATATTTGTTTATTCCTACCCTCCCTTAGGTAGCTTGGAATCATTCAATCTTCAATGCATTCATTATTGCTTCCCCAACTTAGCAATTAATCCCTGTATATGTGAACAGTTCACAAATTAAGTATATGGAAGAGGCCAAGTGCATACAAATCAAGATACCAAGAATTTCTCTCAACAAGTAGACAGCTCCTCCCCATTTTTTTGCAGCTTATGTACATTAATTTGCCTAAAGTTACTGTGTTGGCTTAATGGAACGCCATTGCCACCCGCTGGCCATATTGAGCTATTAAAGTCCTGCAATTAAAATTATGCAGGGGTTAATCAGGTTTTGCTGTGCTATCATTGTAACTAACTTTTACGTATTTAAACTTAGAGTGCAATACAATGGATATGACGCAGCTTGCCATTTGCTGACTCAGCATGCGTAGAACACCACCCCCCCACCCCAGCTAACCAACATTGATCAAATGGAAGTGCTATGCCTAAGTAGTACAGAATATAGACTTTGGTAACCAAAATTAAGAGTTTCAAGTTTCAGCTGTACCATTTGTTAACGGGCCTTTGATGGGTCATTTAACCTGTCTAGACTTACATTGTTCCAAACTGGAATATGGTACACAATCAATGTATGTTCTTGAATATTGTTTCTCTAGTACCTTTCTTCTGGTAATCATTTTTGTAAAGTCAGAGTCCTCTCTGGGCCTCTGTGAAACCTGTGCTTTAATTTAGAAACGTGTGCTGTTCCAGTGCATTTCCATTTGTTGTGTAAAGTATAATCCACTCTGGTTAGTGTTCTATTTGTTCAACTTTATGCATGTATGAAGCAACTCAGTCTGCATAAACCAGATCTCAATCATCATCTTGCTGCCTTCATTAAAGAAGTCAAAGCATAGTTAATAGTCAATAAAATACGATCATCCGAAGGGTTCAATGCATTTTAATAATGGTATACATCATAAAGCCACCACCTAAAACACACTGTGAAATATTTCCCTTGCCCAAGAAGTTTGTCATCCCCCTTTTTTTCTGTTATAAATAAAACGGAATGCTTCAATTTCTGCAGGCTCTATGCTAATCTTCTCTGTATCACGCCAATTTTAGTTCATGCTACCAAAGTGGCCATTACTCATTGCAGTTCTGCTTAGCTCCCTTATTCTCTCAAACCCAATAGAAATTAGAATGAGAAGGAAGCAATTAATCCAGAAATGGTAGGGAGCCAATTAAAGATCAGTAAACACTTGCGGTGCATCTTACAAGGGTACAAGTGAAAATTACTAAATGTAGAATATAAATGTCTTCATATAGTGATTAAAAGGCCATGAAGGCTATGTTAAATAGTTCAATGAAAATATTTCAGATTGTATATGAAGTCTGCACATTGT
>CAUYRH010112801.1:0-31345 GCA_963574655.1 Perodicticus potto | reverse complement strand
AAAAAAAAAAAAAAAAGAAACAGGATGTAAAACTGTAGACAGTATGATTCCTATTTAGTGAAATATGTATATTATATGTGAAGATAAAAAGGGAATAAAACCAAAATGTTTAGTTGATAGGTACTCAATTGACTGATTTATATTTTCTCTTTTATTCCTCTATAGTCTCCAAATTTTCTATGCAGAAAAAACACATTACCAAATACGTGGGGGATGCAACCACCAAGCAACTCCTGCCATGTTCTTGCTCACCTCACGATGTGAGCCAGAGTCAGGGTGAGGCCTACAGTTCATCCTCCTTTTGGGTTTTCAAGAAGTTGCCACAGAATAACACTAGCCACCAACTTCTCTTTAGGGACAATGTACTGAGGTGCCAGATGGGCCAGGGACGTGACAGACTGAAGAGGACTCACTGGACCCAGCCACAGAACAGTGAGAGCCCCAAGATGGCACCATGATGACTGGCACTGAAGGGGCCTGAAGCTGATCCTGACCGTGTCTTGCCCAGACCTCAGGAAACCCAGGATATTAAAAGGCGTTGATCCCATCCTCAGAGGATGCCAGTTTCTGTTCCCTTTTTATTCCAGTGGCCTGGAATTATCCTCGTCTCTAGGGAAACTGTGAGAAGAAAGGGGCATAGGCAGCCAGTTAAACACGACCATACCGCGTCTCTCACGTGGCAGGCCTTTCCTTTCCCATGGCCACCTGTGATCTTGGTGTTTCATGACTGGACCCTCGGGGCCTCCCACTCCACTCCACCTTCTCACTACTAATAGAGAATTTTCTGAAGCCCCACCTAGTGTGGCAAATCCCCTTCAGCTACTGCCCATTGACTCCTGGAAAACACAGAGCATTTCAGCCAGGCACCTGGGCTCCTACCTACACTCTGCATGTCCCCAGCAGATCCTACACTCCAAGTATAAAACTTCCTATGACACTGGTGGTCAGACACATAGAGTCAAAATCCTCACCTGTGAAAATCTCTGAAACAGCCTGTAAATTACACCCCTCCTGATTTATGCAGACAACCCTGAAGAGTAATTCTTATGTTCTAACAATTCTTTGTAAAACTAAAGATTAATAAGGAGATTATAGGAATGAGCACAGATAAAATCCACATGCAGAGGGCTTGGAGTCCAGTCTTGCTTGGCCTTGAGGTTAACTATCACATCCCCAGGGCCAGGTGCAGTGGCTCACAGGTTCCAGACCAGCCTGAGCCAAGAGTGAGACCCCCGTCTCTAAAAATAGCCGGGCGTTCTGGCAGGCGCCTGTAGTCCCAGCTACTTGGGAGGCTGAGGCAAGAGAATTGCTTGAGCTCAAAGAGTTTTGAGGTTGCTGTGAGCTATGATGCCACAGCACTCTACCAAGGGCAACAAAGCGAGACTCTGTCTCAATAACAAACAAACAAACAAACAAAAAACAACTATTGCATCCCCAGAAGGACCAGGTTGGACAGTTAACTCTAATGCATCCACTGCCAACAGGAGCTACTCCATTGTGTTGATTAAGTCTCTGTGACCTTAATATGTAAGATTTTTTTGTTGCACGGAGGGTTCAAAGAATCTAAAGAGAAGCTATAGCTTCCCCCAAATGTCAGCTCTTTAGCATCTTAACACCTTTGCAAAGGCCTGTAATGTTCTCCTGCCTTTATCCTCTGTTCACCAATGGTATCCTCATTTAAAGGCCAACTCAACCTCCTTGGAGAATACACCTTTCTCCACACGGCCCTGCCACAGCTCTTTGCCTAGCTTTCAGTCATATGGCACACACATTAGCTGAACTTGAATTACCTGCTTACATGTCTCTTCTACTGAGCAACAAACTCAAGGACAGCCCCCTTGCCCAGCTCGCCTCCCTGAGCAGAGCAGGGAGCACAGCACACGGCAGACTTCAGTCAGCGGGGTTGGGAGGGTAGAGGAAGGGGTAGATTGCAAAGATGTACATAAAAGCTGCAGAGAAGGCTGTGGGGGTTCACCTGGTCTTTGGCAATGGTGAGCTTTCCTTGGCCAGGCAGGTCTAACCTGGGCTATGTGGGTAACTTCGGAGATACTCTGAAAAAGCTAAGTGCTGATATTGTGTATCAATGCCAGCCAGGTGGCCACTTGTTCGGTCTGCAGGCAGATAATATTTTAATTGTTTCTATCTTTATCACTTTGAGAAGTACAATGTAAGTAAAGTAAAAACAATGGAGGCTATGTTTAGCCCTATGTTTTCCCCCTTCGCTAACAGACAGTGATTTGTTAGGTCAGGTCACCAGACAAAAGAAACAGGAATAGAGGCTAATTTTTAATGGCAAAATTCCCCAGGCACTAGGTCCCAACATCATATTGTACAAAGGGCCTCGGGAGGCTCTGAGAAGAAGATACCTCCATCCTTCCATTCAGTATCACTTCTATACAAATAACTATAACTCTTTGAAAAGTCATAATAGCCATGGACGTGGGGAATCCACTGAGTGAAGTCCACTTAGTGTGGTGGAAAAGGGTACAGCCCTGGGTTCAAACCGCAGCTCTGTAAGTTAATCAATCTCTGAGAGCTATTATGAGAATTAAACAGGTGTCTAGTCCAGTGCCTAAAGCAGGCTCTCAAAAATGGCAGCTGTTGCTGGGATAATGAACATTACGGAAAATGTTCTTCTAGTAGAGGCTTGGCTTTTCTATAATTGGGCACCAATCTCTGTGGAATCGGCTAGAATAAGAACTCTCTGCACTAGGATTTCTCAAAGTGTGGATTCTGGACCACCTGCAGGAGCATCCTTTCAGCAGGTAGGGTGGGGGGGGGGCTGGTAAATGCAGATTCCTGGGCCCATCCCTGACTTGGTAAATCAGAATCTCTCAGGGTAGGCAACTGCATTTTAATAAGCACCGCTTACACTATTTTAATACAAAAATTATTGAGAACCACTGCTCTGGACTACAGGTTACACAGAAGTCTCAGTCTGCAAACAACTCTGAAGAATGCAGTCATACCCAGGAAGCTTCTGGAGGTTGTCAATTCTGGGTGCTCTAAATCTGGATTCATAACATCACTGAAAGTTGGTATTTGTGTTTTGGTTTGAGCCAATTATAGGAAGTAGAGCTACTGAGAAGGATCACTTCAGCCTTCAAGTGCTTCAGGGCCCACATTTCACAAGACAGGGTGGGGACCCCTCAGGGCTTCCTTCTCAAGTTGCACAACACGCCCTGGATGGGAAACCACTGGCAAAGGCCTGAGAAGCCAACTACTCCTGTGAGCAGAATGAGTCTGAAGCCTCCCCCCTTCTCCCTCAGAACACACTGTGTGTGGCCTCTCCGTAGTATCCTGCTATGCAGGCGGGCTCCCTGCCCCCACCCAGAGCCCAACACCAAGACTCTGGCAGACCTGAGCACAGCACCATGGCGCACAGCCTGAGGGCACAGTCACCAGCCAGTTAAGTTCTCTGCCATGCTGTTCCGCTAACCTTTAGGAGCATCTTAAGTTTCTCCACATCCCCACTGAGCCTATCTTCACAAGTCTAAAATTACACACAGAACGATTATGCACCTGTGCATGGCGTAAACACATACTACTGAACTCTGCTTGCGCATGGCAGGGTGAACCACACACTCCCTAGGGCTCAGTTCTCTAACAATCTCAGACACATTAGGTGACCAAGGACTTTTCCAAAGATGAGGCTCAATGACTAAGCTTGAGGTTTCTGACTTTTGACTTCCCTGTGAGACACAGGACAATCAAATGCCCATACATGCAGAGACAAGGACCCAAATCCCCAAATTCACATTCACAGGCTCTGGTCCTACCACCCCTTGACTAAGGAGCCAGAAGACTGCACAGACCCTAGAGCTCAAAGGAAAACTCAGAAGAATATGAACGGCATTTGACCTCAAATGGTCTAATTTCCATTTCCGTTCTTAAACTTGAAAAGAAATAACCAGGGCCCTAAATCCTTAGTGGACTAAAAGCCTTCTTATGTTCAAAAGACAGAGGAGGCTCAGTGCCTAGGGCGCCAGTCACATACACCGGAGTTGGTTGGTTTGAACCCAGCCCGGGCCTGCCAAACAACAATGACAATTTCAACCAATAGCCAGGCATTGCGGCCAGTGCCTGTAGTCCCAAGAGTTTGAGGTTGCTGTGAGCTGTGACGCTACGGCACTCTACCAAGGGCGACATAGTGAAACTCTGTCTCAAAAGAAAAAAAAAAAAAAGACGGAGGAGTTTCATACCCCTGGAGAGCTCTGTGCTGTGTTTTAGATGTTGCCTGGCAGTGACACAATACATCAGGCAGAATGTGGTTTCTAACAGAGGTTAAGCACCTTAAGTAGAGACCCAAGAACAGTATTCTTGCAGCCTTCTAGACCCAGCAGCAAGTCTGCAGCCAGATCATGCCTGACTGACTCATTCTTAGATTTCACACCTATCTTCTTGTGCTGACAATGAGTATCTCTCCCTTGCCCCGTGAGCTGAGTTACGCCAACTTGTCCTCGGAGATAGGAGAACTTGATCTGGGGAAAAGCTTACCGAGGTCTTTCTGAAAACAGCTTTATTGTTAAACTCATCTTATAGAAAGAACGCAGGAAGGAAACAAAACAAGGCAAGGACATGAGCTCCCCCTCAATGGTGTCATCTATTTTCAAATGGACTTTAGAGCCCGTGCCCCCTGGGGTGCCCCTTTCCTTCCCTGTGTTACCAGAATGGAGAGCTCAGGAAAAATTACTTTGCCTGCCCTGGCCTCAGCCTCTGGCCCTGCCCTCTCAACTGGAATGGAATGTAAGATGGCAGCTGTGTTTTGGGCTCAGAGACAGTGACATAGCACACCAAGCGCCATACAAAACAGAAGGATAGGGATTTGGATGGCTGGAGATAATGTTCCAGAGGCCCCATCCAGGGAAGCAAGAAGGCTGGCCTGTGGGTCAGCTCTGGGAGAAGATAAAAGCTGGTGAGGGAAAAGAGTAAGGTTCAGACAAGTTACCAAGGCCCTGCCTACATGAGCAGGGTCGAGGGGGTGACCCATGGCAGCTGCCACTGCTTCTGGGAAGTCTTTGCTCTTGCAAAGAAGAGGCCCAGTGGGATCCCCAGGTGTAAAAACCACACAAGACTGGGCATCTGTGCCAGGCAGGATGGACTGGGACCCTGCGACAGCCCTTTCAACTCTCACTGGGACCTCCTCCTCCACCTGCCAGACCCCAGGGGCATTCACAAACATGCAGGGAAAGCTAGTAATTCCAACAGCAACACAAACTCTGAAGGAACAGCAATGTCAGGGGGGGCACGCATGGAACATGTGAAACAAGCAGCTGCTTGCCTCCGAACTGCAAAGCTGGATGCCATCTACAGATAGGGAACCAGCAGCTAGTAACGCTCTTCAGGAAATTGTCAGTAAATGCATATTTACTGTTAATTAGCTAACACCCCAATGGGATCCTGGCTAAACTGGGGAAAGAGCATGAGTGTGTATCCCAAGCACATTAATCATCCTCATCTCCTGGGTTGTCACGGTGATCTCCGTGTTAAATCAAGCTTCTGAACAATAGCACATCTCCCCTATGGACACACACCTGACAAACGGCTGAACCTAAACTTAAACCGGACCTGCAATCCCAAGGCCATGCTTTTGCAGTTGTCCAGGCTGCCTTCTAATTTGACTGTCTTTCCACATGGAAAGCATGGTCCCAAAAAGAGTCTGGCAGTTGCTGTTCCCTGGCCCCAGCACTATAGTGGCTCCCCTCCACACCCCAAGTGGGCCCGGCTGGGTAAGAAGACCTCCAGGAGGCTCTGTTTTCACTTGCCCCTGTGAACAGTTATCATGTGCCAACTACATTTTGCAGCTACTTTATTCCAGAAACACTATCTGAAAATGATAAATGGTACAAGAAAAAATTCAAAGCATCCTATACAGGTAAATCTTAAGCTATTTTAGTGATTCAAAAATATCACACAAAATGAGAAAAATAGGCAAAAAAATTAAAAATAAAAAGTTACACATGACCAGAATAATTAAGTTAAAAACAATAAATAAAAATAAAGTAGACCTTTAAAAATCATACACGTGTATACTTGTAATATTGCAGATGTAATTTTTTAGTGAAAAGAAATCTCACTCTAGCCTATATTGGTTAATAAGCAGTGTCTTACAGGAGGCCCTGGCCCAATCATCATACTCAAAATGATATCCCTGAAAGACAAAAGAAGTGGTAGAGACAAAAAACTGGAACTAGCTAGCTCTGATTTTGTTATTGCTGATCTCCATTTCATTTCACTCATTCGTCCTAAGAAACTGACAATATTCACATGCTGAAAGCCAGTCTTTTCACACAAGGTGCACTTTCCACTTGCAACCACAGTGGCTGAGTTAAAAGACCAAAGGCTACTAGCTACTAAATCTCAAAACAAAATCTCTTAGTCCTACCCAGCTCAACACAGTCAACTCGTTTACCCTGTAGAAATTAATACAGAGAGTGCCCCTGGGAACAACCCTTTTATGTACACAGTAGACTTTAACAGCCAAGTAATTAAACCCTGAAAGTAAGGGCTTATAATTAAAATGCTGACGAACCTGAACTGAAGCAGCACAAGTAGGGCTGCTATAATATTTTTACAATTCCTTTTTATACATAATGTATGATCCTTCTGCTCAAGTTTCCTCTATGTTCTTTGCCTGTGAAATAATTTACATTAATAAATAATTTATTACCATAACTCCTAAAGTAATTATGGGTTTCCATCCAATTTTTTTTTTTAGCATGTGAATTGTTTTGTTCTCTGTCCACTGACTTGTATTTACAAGACTTTTCCTAGCGGCCTTTTTGAAATAATTGGTATTGCCTTCACTTCTCACATATTATGTGATTTCCAGGTCTTCTCCTCGCCTGAGTGGTGAGAAAAATGGAATGTGTGGTGTCCATTGTCCCTGCAATACAGACAGCATTGAATGGCTGCAATTAGCCAAGGCCGGTGAATGGAGACTGCTCTCACCCCACTTGCCCTGCTTCACCAAAAAATATTAAACTACTACACGTGTGACCCTGCACAGGTGGAAGATCCAAGGGCACCTGTACTGAGGCCACACGTGCAGTCCCGGCCTCTCGTCCCAACACAGGCGTTGAGGCCCCTTTCTGCACCCACCAGAAATCAGAGCCAGGAGCAGGGGATGGCTCACCTGCCTGGCTGTGGCACACCCATGGAGTTGCCACCTGACCAATGTTTTCTGTGTTAAGAGCACAAGAATCAATCATAAGATGGCCCTTCCCCAGATAAGCTGTTTGCAGAGGAAATTCTTCTTCAGCATAGAGAGGGGGCTGGGGATGCTTTGGAAGGTGAGAAAGGAAAACATGAGGCAAACATGGCCCTGTGGGGATAGACTGTGCCGCCACCCTAGTGGGGGCTCTGGGCTGGTGCAAAGCAGGCTGGGCAGCAACCTGGGCCCAGTCTCTCCTGCTTCTCCCACACGTACTTCGTGTTGGCTTTTTTCTCTCTCCCACTCTGAAAAGCGCAAAAGCACTTCTTGTATCAAGTTCCCAAACTGGAGTGATGCTCAAGGGCCGGGGTGTAGCATCCAGCTCGTAATCACAGAGTGTAAAGTATAATGAAAGAAAAAAGAATTGTTGTGAGCCCTTGATTCTATCAGCAGCATGTTTTCTTTAATGGTGTCCATGAGAGGCCAAGTCACTTGAAAAGGTGGCATTTTAGGCAGCAGCGACCAGACCACTGTGCTCCTCCACTATGACACCTGTCTGGATTTTCTTCAGAACATTTACGAAACCCCAACTCATGTTGGCTTCCAGCTAGGACCCTTGCATGGGGGCTTACGAGGAAAAACCCTGAGTCACCAGGCCAACTGTCTCCAGCTCTCATGGGAGAATACCACTAATCAGTGCCAGAACACGAGTCCTTTATCTCTTGGAGACAGGTTGGGGAATGGTGATTATGATAATTTGACATTTTATATTTGCTCAGCATTGTCCAGCCCTAGAAGGGCTCAAAACCCTCTTGCAAAGTCCAGCCAATCCCACAGAGTGCTGAAAAGCAGTCATACCTAAGATGAAATCTCACCACGTGGGGTACACTCCCAGTTCACAGTGCTGGGCAAGGCCACAAAACCTCAACTCTGGAACTAAGTGCCTGGAGAGATAAGCTCAGCTCCCGCTAGCACAGTGGCTTGGTATGTGCCCCAGCAAGTGTAGGAAAGGAACAAAGTAGGAAGAATGGAGATGGCACCTCTGGTATGCTGCCAGCTCTAAAAACCCTACAAACACCTGCATCACTGAGGAAGATAGGTGAGTTGCCATGGGTCTAAGCACTTCTACTGTCTCTTCAAAGTTGGCCTGACCCAGGGAGAAGTCACCAATGGTTGATCTTGCTCCCCTCTACCAGACAGAAATCGCCCTGAAAGTAGGGGCAGATCTGATTCACTCTATCCCTGCACTCAAGTGCCTGACGTACAGTGGATGCTCAATTAATATCTACCGGAACAAGCCACTGAAAATGAATATGAAGCTCTTTGGTAATACATGCTCACATGGGCCAGGGTTTTCCTGTACCAGGGAGGGGGCTGAGCAACAGAAGATGAGGCCTGTGGGACAGAGCAGCTGAGAAGGATGAGGAGACTCTATGGAACCCCCAACAACACAGCTGCACCCAGCTTCTCCCTCTGCTACCTGGCACTACAAGAGCAAGAGGAAGACAGGGCCCTACAGTGGGGAAGAGCCAAGGTGCTGGCACTGGGGTCTGGCCAGCACTTCCTGCAGAGCCACTCTGTAAATAAGAGCCTAGAGACGCAGCACATCCCTCCTGGAAACCATGTGCCTTCCTGGTAGAAAGCGGGCATCCTCAGTAGAAATTAAGTTGCTGGGCTCTGCAGGCTCAAAGAGATTCCCCTGGGCAATCTGAGCTTCTCCCCATATACCTCTCTCCCTCAGGGCCGGAGGATCTGCCCCTGCAAGGGTGACTCTTTCACCTATAACCTGCTCTGCAAAGGAAACCAAGATAGTCCCTTTGGTGTGAGGGCTGCTTTCTCAGGGAGCACAATTCTCCATTTCGATCTTAGCCCTCTTTTTACCTATTAACTTATGGAGCAATCACTCTGTGCTACTCTCTTTACAAACATGACCTCACGCGGCCTTGGAACAAGCCTATAAGGTAGGTACTACCATAATCACCAGAAACTGAAACTCAGAAAAGTTAACAAGTTCAGAGCAACTATATGAGTTTCAACAATGCCCATCACAAACCCACAAGAGTCCCACCTTGTTATGACTTATAACGTACATAGGTCAAGGAAGTCTAACGCATGAATGGCCTTGAAATAAAGACCAACATCTCCATAACTTGGTTGTCTAGTCTGGCCTAGTTATAGCTAAAATCTGTCCCTTTCCTGGACATGCCAAAGAAAGGCAGCTCAATTGTCAAGACTGTCCCAGGAAGCAGGTGATGAGGCTGAAGATTTGTTGGAAGCCATAAGCCACAAAGCAATCATGTAGGGACAGGCCTCAGAAGTATGCCACATGGTCAGCCCAGGCAAGAGAATCTCCTGTTTCCATTGTCTCTGCGTGGCAGCACCAAGAGGGCCATCTACCTCTCCCAGAGTTGTGGCATGTAACTGAGGCCTGCCTTTTTCCTTACCTAAGTCCAACTCTGCCTACAAGGGACCTTGGGGAAGGTCATTTAACTAGGCCTCCATTTCCCTGTATGTCAATGAGCACTCCTCCTGCCCTTGAAGCCACTGGCAGAGTCAACAGGATCCTGAACAGGAGCACAGCGGTCAACATGCCTTACCCAGCACCCCTCTATCCTCATCACTGCATCCATGGAAATTGTATCTAAAGACAAAGAAAACCCTGGACACAGAGGGAAAGGGCTGACAAAGAAATACAAGGAAGACTTCACATGGCCTACAAAGACAAACTCTGAATTAGAAAGCTTGCAGTGCTCACCCATCATCAGAGTCTGGTTTCTAACTCAACACAGACATTACACCTGGCAAGACACCCCCTAAGGGGGGCAAGAAGAGTCCCAGGGAGAAGCTATGCCCAAACATCTGGAGCAACAACAAATATAATCAATAATCAATACAGTCATGGTTTTTGTCCCCTGTAAAACAGTAACTCACACCTGCACAGAAACAGAAGACCGAGGCAGCCTTTCCAGAAGGAACATCAACAATGTTAATCAAGAGCTTTACAAACGTCCCTGCCCTCCAACCTTTCTATTCTACTCCTGGGAACTACAATATCCTGAGGAATAAGGATAGAAGATAGAAGTCTAGAAGTTAGACAAAGACACTCAGTCTCTACTAATCACAACAGCAAATAGAACATCCCCTTTACCCAACAACAAAGAAATAGTTACAGTGTTAAAGACATTCTGATACAGCCACACAATATGGTACTAAAAAATATTAAAACCCATGAAATCAACAATTTTAATGCTGTGGGAACATGATGGCAACTACTACCAAGTGAAAAAAAGCAAACAAAAATAGTTTCATATGTTCATTACGGAGTGGGCTATGTAAAAAATGCTAAGAACAAACAGATACGAAAGTATCAGCAGTCTCTATCATTGGGTATTGAGCTAGGAGAGACTGCCATTTCATACTTTGCACTACAGTACATTTACTGAATGAAAAAAATCAACATGAATTACTTTAACAATCAGTCAGAAACTCCTAAAGCATATACCAGTACCTGCCCCTCCTCCAGCCCAGCAGTCCCCGGAACACTCCAGCACTACTAGGCACAGACACAGTTAAAACACACAGAAGGAGTCCTCGGGGCGGCTCTTTGTAAACTTGTGTCCAGAAAGTGCTTTTGGGATCATACTTGGAGGACTCAGGCCCTGGCTGGAAGAACCAGTAGGATGGCTCCCAGGACGGCCTTAGGTACTTACCCATAATTCCACAAGAGAATAGTGTAGGTCCTTGACTCATCTTCTTTGACGTGTGCTGAAAACAACCAGAAAAGCTGTTCACTCTTCAAGTCATAAGAAGCACGTCTGCAAATGATTCTACACTCATCTTTTGCTAAGGTCACAATTAAAGAGGTAACTGCCCTTTGCCAATGTCAGATTAGGGAAAGAAGTAAAAAGTATTCAACAAGACAACATCTGCACAGAATTAGGCCCAGACTCTTTGTCCCAAGTCCCCTCTGTATGCCCTACAGAGAAGTGTCAGGGAGAGCTGGGGAGAGGTGGCATCTGCTCTGCAGGCTGTTCTGTGGCTACAAGAAGCCCCCCTCCCCCTAGACATTCTCTCTGAACTGAAACAGAAACTCAGGGTTCTAATTAGTCTCAACCTAACATCTATGGCTTTTGACCTCCTTGGCACCATACTTCCTCAATGGTCTCCCTCTGTCCTGTAAACATTCCACACCTTCCACACCTTCCACTCCACCCATGCCTAGTCTCAGCTAAATGTTCTGGCGGCTGGGTGGAAAACAGGCCAATGAACACTAGAAGAACCCCATTTCTGGGCTCTTGCTCAATGTCTACACAGTAAACTGAGCATGGAATATTCTGAGGGTTCTTTGTGCTAGGGGAGATACAAGTCAAGAGCTTGCTGGTGGGGAAGAAACTGCGCAGCTACAGCCCCAAGAAATTCTGCCTCAAGTATTCCAAAGGTTCCCTCTCTCCCTCCTTCCCCTTTTTGCAGGGAGCACGTGCTGGTAATTTTTCATGTGCAGGCTGGGCTAGGAGGTGATCATGCAATGGTGAAAGCTCTTGGCTCCAAAGAAGTCAGTTTGTTATTTAAAAAGGGCTCTAGGCTCGGCGCCTGTGGCTCAACGGGCTAAGGTGCCAGCCACATACACCTGAGCTGGCGGGTTCAAATCCAGCCCGGGCCGCCAAACAACAATGACAGCTGCAACCAAAAAATGGCCAGGCGTTGTGGCGGGTGCCTACAGTCCCAGTTACTTGGGAGGCAGAGGCAGGAGAATCTCTTGAGCCCAGGAGCTGGAGGTTGCTGTGAGCTGTGATGCCACAACACTCTCTCCAGGGTGACAGCTTGAGACTCTGTCTCAAAAAAAAAGGGCTCTAATGTCTGAGAGGAACCCCCAGCACACCCCCACACCTCCAAATGACAGGAACACACAAGGCTTCTGTGCTGAGAAGTGGGTGAGAGCCCACACCCTGGCTCTTTAAGGCTTGGAAGGAAGGCAGAGCTAACCAGGAACACCTGCCCACCATGGGAAGAGGATGACAAGCACCTGGCACCAGCTCCCTCACCCCAAACCCAGCTGCCCGATCCAGGGACCTCTGCACATGGTCAGCAGTGCATTCTTCCCACAGGGATACTAAGCCTGTCATGCCTGGGAACAAAGAGGTGAAGGAGAGTTCACATTTCACAGAGGACACAGTCAAAGAGCAAACCGTTCAGTACAGAAAGACTGGGGCTGGAGAGGATACCTGGAGCACGTGTGCTGGGGAAAGAGTAGAGGTCAGGGCTGGCTTCCAGGGGTGAACACCTGAACTGGTCCTCTGTAAAGACCAGAAGGAGTTGACAGAGGGCAAAGCAGAGTGGTGTGGTCCTTCCCCAGTTCCTCCTTACAAGGTTGTCCAACCTTTTCCCTTCTCTGCTGCACAGTGGAAAAAGAGCTGTCTCGGGCCACACATTAAATACACAAACACTAAAGAAAGCTGATGAACCTAACAAAAGGTCTGTGCATAATTTTCATAATATGTGCCACCACAGATAGGCAAAAAAATCCTCACATGATCTGCATGTGGCTCATGGGCTACACACACCTGGAACAACTGTTGGACTATCAGGCTGGTCACCCCCCTGGATTCTACAGCAACATAACCATCCACTCTACAGCCATCTGCGAACATATCTGGGAAGAGTTAGAGATGGCTGCACCTGCTTACCTCCTGGCTGATACGACACAGCTGTTAAGCCCACAGTAAAGTCACCCAACAGAGACAAGCACGATGAGAGCCCTGCCACTGGAGCCGTGCTGCCTGCACAGCCAAGAGCACAGCCTGTGCAAGCTCCCAGGTTTGCAGAGAGAAGTGAGGCCTGGAGCCTCGCCTGCCCATGGAGACAGCTCTAGGGCTTAGGGTGACGCAGGCACAAGGGAAATGCCCACTGGGAACCACAGCCCCCACCCTGCACACCTCAGGTGAACAAAGGCAACCCAGGCTGGGGAGCCTGGAGGAACCCACAGCACAACAGGGCCAGGAAAGCGGAAAAGGGAGGACAGACCAAAGTGGCTTGCTGACATCACTGGCACACAGGTGCCACGAAGGAGGGCTTAGGGTTTTCCACACAAAAATAGGATGTCAAGCAGTGTGCTGACCCCACCTTGCCAGTGGAGCTGTGCTCATTGTGTCACCCACTGAGCCAGCATGTTCCAGACTGAGAGGCACCTCAAGGTCCTCCCAGGGAACATGGACACAGGAGTGAGCACCAGCCACCTTGCCAGAGATGCTGCAGCCAGTCAGCCTTACAAAGGGACACCGCTGGCCAGCACACAGGACTCCCCAGCCCCTGCTCTCTCATTTGCTCCACAAGGACTTGTCAGCATTTACTGCAGACACCCAGAGCAGCCCATCATCCCCAGGGTGGGAAGCATACCTCTCACAAACCCAGCATTACCACTGCTCCGAGCCACCACCAAGCCCCACTGAACACACCTCCAGACTGCTCTCTCTACCTGGGCCCCGGGCCCCTGTTCTCCATCCTCCACCCAAAGTCTTTGTTTTTGAGACACAGGGTCTCACTCTGTCACCCTTGCTAGTACACAGTGGCATCATCATAGTTTACTGCAGGCTCACAGGATATTCCCCTCCTCAACCTCCCAAGGAGCTGGGACTATAGGCATATACCACCATACTCAGCTAATTTTTAATTTCTTCTTGTAGAGTAAGGGTCTTACGATGTTGCTCAGGATCCCTCAGCCTCACTCTGTTCCTGCCCTCCTCACTCTAGCTCACTCACTGCCATCTCGAGGCTTTACCCCCACTCTTGGTTTTCTCAGAGGCCTTCTCTGACCATCCTGGCTGAAGCAGCACCTCCCATCCTAGCCTTTCTCTCCCTCATCACCCAAACATACACAGCATGTATCAGCTCATTTATTCCTCTGCTTATTATTCTCCGCTCCATGGGAAAAGCAATTTCTTAAAGAAAGGGGGCTGTCTTGTTCCCAGCATGCCCAGCACAGAGCAGGCACTGTAACTACAGCACCTGTCAGTGCCAGCCTTCTGATTGCTGTGCCCATTCCCCAGGGGATGCCAGGCCAGTGGAAGTGGATTTTTACCAGGCAGGACCTACTGCCTCCCCTAATTGCAGGGCTCATGCAACGATCAAACTCAATGGGGCAGGAGTGAGAGCATCGGCCTAAGAGTTAGGGCTGCCCCCAAGTCCAGTTGCCCCAGGCTCCTCACGTCAGCCTTTGACAACCCACCCAGAGGTGCCAATGAACCAACAATGGCGTACACTGTGGTTTTCCAGGTTGAAGAAACAACTCCTCCACTTCCCCCTATTCTAGATGAGCGGCTCCTTGCTCTTCTCGCTGAGCAGATAAACTGCATGGCCCGGTGGTACAGTTCCCCTTCTTCTGCTAGCAGTACCCCAATTCTTCCTTCCTCACTGGAAATGTCTCAGTGGACCATAAACCAAGACGCCTCCCTCCCCAGCCATGGGGTAAGGCTTAGAACACAGGCTGGGCTGACCAGACGCTTGCTGGCTCCAAGCTCTGACCCCTGAACAAAAGTGATGCTGGGCTGATTCACACAGCCGGGAGGCCCCACAGCCTGCCCACAAGAACCTGCTTGCAAAGTCCTTACAGATACATGGGGCCCACCCTTCCTGGGGCCTGACTCACCAACCCTTCCCCAGCCCTGTGCACTCTCTCCTGTTGCTCCAGAGACTCCTCTTTTGGTCTGAGTTGGCTAGAGGTGGCCTGTGTTGCTTACAAATGAGGAACCTCTGACTGACTTCATGCTTGAGCTCAAGACCAGATCAGGGCCTGACTTGCTCTCTGAGCCCCGTCTATGTGACTAGCATGGCACATCCCACAGTATCCCAGCACACCTGACCACTGGTAGCTTCCCCTGGGTCTGACTCCAGATGGGCAAACCACCAGAGCCTTTTTATTCCCAGTCTACCCAGCATGTGATAAAATTTCCACTGGTACATAGCATTCTTACACCGGCCTTTCTAAATATCTGAACTTTCTGCACCCACAGTGGGAAGGACATGCAAGTTGCTGTGTACTGAGGCCCACTAGGCCCTGAGGGAAACTCTGGGCCCTCTGAGGTTTCACAAGACACTCAGTGTCTGCACAGAAGTGAGCACCCGAGCCCCAGCTGAGCTCTGCAGTGTAACAAGACAAGAGCACATTTCCCCTTTGTATTTCTCCCACTATGGAGTCTCTGTTCCCAAGCCCACCCCAGGGCAAGGCCTCATCACTGTGAGACTCCTTAGATCACGAGAGAAGGCTTTTGGAATCAGATCCTCATAGGAAAGGCAAAAGCTGGAAATCAAATTGAGGCTTCAGAGCCATCTGTCTGACTAAAGAAAGAATCCCTGACTTAAATAAAGACACAATTAAGGCTCCAAATGAGGAACTAGCCCATGCAGAAAATGCCAGGCCATAACCAACCATGGTTCTTCACAGCTTTGTCTGCAGATTATCAGCTAAAGCAATTAAGTTGGTTTTTCCTTCCCTCAACACAGTCTTCCAGGGAACCACAATGCAACAGGAAGAAGCTCACACTCACTCACTGGAGGGAAACAAGCAGAGCACCCACGCCTCCAAAATGGAACTCGGTGAGACTGTGGCAGTAGAAAGCAGAAGGCAGATCCAGGCCCAGGATGAGAAAGAGAAGCTGGGAAGGGAACAGTGCCCTTGGGTGGAGACTCTCAAAGATACTGACAGAGATACAGCAGCCCTGACTCCTGAGCCTTTGAGGTTAGCCAAAGCATGGGCGGGTCCCTTACTATCTCTGCCTGCCCAGGGTGAAAGGCATCAGTGCCCTTTGGTTTGAAGACTTTAGAGAGAGCGGGAAGACTGGCTGGGGAGAGGAAACCAGGCCTAGTCAAGGATTCTCTGTGTGCCTCTGAGTTGTAACTTCAGGCCAGCTTGTGTCCTGCAAGGATCCTGGCTAGGGCTTTGCACCCAAAGTGCCAACTCAGTGTAACCAGCAGTATGCAGACCCGCAGGGCCCAGGCAGCTGGGTATAAGACCTGAGGTGGCCACTAACTCTTCAAACCAGATAGGTAACTTAGTCCTGGCATCCTAACATGACAGGCGCAGAAAGAAGTACCTGTTCTACCTACCAGACCAGCCCCTCCAAAAAGCTGTGGGAAAAGTCATGTGGCCTGGAGCCACGCAACACACTCTGCTCAGGAGTAGGCTGTCCTCAGTGCCCTTTGGTCTCCAGACTTTAGAGAGGGCTGGGTGGCTGGCTGGGGAAAGAAGGCCTGCTCAAGGGAGGTGGTCACTCTGGAAACAAGAGAGCAGGTCCTTGGCCTGAGCATGGGCATGCGGGAAGGAGCTGAGGGAGCACAGTGCCCCAAGGTCAAATGTCTGGGCTGCCATCCAGAGGAACAGCTAATGTTAGAACACTGGAAGGAAGAGCCCACTCAGCAGAGGAAAGCAACAGGGCAGAGTGGGAGAAAGGAGAGCTGGTCAGCCATGGCCATGGGCACAGCCTTCACTCTCGGCCTGTCTCTCCCCAAGAAAGTGGGCCCTCATGCTAACAAATGCAAAATACTATTTGTTAGTCCTGTTTTCCTTTTCTTTCTTTCATTTTTTTTTGAGACAGAGTCTCACTATGTTGCCCTCGGTAGAGTGCCGTGGCATCACAGCTCACAGCAACCTCAAACTCTTGGGCACAAGCGATTCTCTTGCCTCAGCCTCCCGAGTAGCTGGGACTACACGTGCCTACCACAACACCCAGCTATTTTTCGAGATGGGGTCTCATCTTCCTCAGGCTGGTCCTAGAACTCCTGAGGCAATCCACCAGCCTCAGCCTCCCAGAGTGCTGTGGTTACAGGCATGAGCCACCATGCCTGGCTTATCCTTTTTTCCTTTTTCCTTACACCTTTCTCAGGAGAACAGAAAATCCATTGTCACCAGCATTTAGTTCATTTAAAAAGAACAGAGAATCATGACATAGACCCCAAGAGGTTAATGAGGGAGGCCAAGTCCTCTTGTTCCTCAGCAGGCTGCAAAGGAAGTGGTGTGGGCTGCCCCTCTGGTGTGCCATGACACCCGGGCTTCCAGAGACCCTGGCACCTTTTCCCTAAGGTTTTAGACTCTCTCCTCTGTGACTGAAGCGCACTCTGGGGCTTGCTCCCGTCATTCCAAAGCAGCCTGTGATGATGCATTTCCCAGCCTCCCCCCTGATGTTTTCTTTTTTCATCTCAAACTTCCACTTGTTATCATCTTAGTCTGATTAGAAAACAAAAGAAAACTTATTTTCCATCTTTCCTGTTGTTATCTTGATGGCATTTACATGAGGATGATGTTACCAGTTTAGGAAGCTAAAGCAAAACCCCATCAGCTTCCTCTGAGCCTTTGCAGGCTGTTCAAAGCAAATGTTAACATCAGCTTATCTTACATTCTGTTTCACGATATCTTCACTAGACAGGTTATTCTGGGTCTTTCTTCGGTTATTTACAGTATGTGCCTCTCCCTAAGACCCCCAGAGCTGGGGCCTGAGTGGGAAGACACTGGGCAGAGACAAGGGCCTGGACTGAAGTCTGTGCCCTGGAACCCCCTCCCTCAAGCTCTCTGAGCCACAATTTTCTGTCTGTATAACAAGGTAGAGATGGACATGGTCCTGCCCCTCAGCAGAGTGGCATAAGGCTCCAGGGGACCAGACTTCTTTAAGAGGCTTGCCAAGGTACTCAGCACAGCTGGGGTCTCCAGGCCTTCCTGCTCAAGCACAGTGCAAGCAACACAGGACAGGCCAGGCCAGGCCAGCGGTTGACACTCAGTCACTGTGTGTGGGGTGCGTCCGCAAAGTGACTGACTGATAGGGAGCCCCTCTCCAAAGAAGCCACTTCCCCTAACTGACCTCCCACCTGGAGCCAAGGGAAGAAAAGAGGAGGAAGAAGGCAGATGGGCTCAAAAAACTGTGCTAGGTGGTTTCCAGGTCAGTCACTAACAAGCAGCAGGGGAGGGAACCCTCAGGAAGAAAGCACAGACCCTAATCTGTGAGCAGCAAGAGTGCGCGTGGCAGCATCTCCCTGACTCGCTTTCTTTTTCTGAGAAGATGAGTTTTCCTTCCCTGGGTAGGGCTGGGAGGCCATGTTCCTCCTCACAGGGCTCAGGCCATATCTCTTAGAAGAGTAACTCAGCTGACCTCAGGACCATGTGCCCTGGAATCAGCTCTGCATCGAATACCAGTCAGTCCTACTCTGACAAGGGACAGAGCCCAGAAGTGGCCACTGAGGCCAAAAGCACAGCTAGACTCGGGAAAGGCTTCTCCCTCGGGACCTCCAGATAGCCCCTCACCCTTGAGGTTATTCCTTTCTGATTAGAGCTACTCTAGTTGCAACCTTAAACTTGAGCAGTACCCAGAAAGGGATTAAAACAATGGTAGGTGAGAATCAGCCAGGCAACAGGGCCCTGTCCCCTCACTCACACCACAAGTACCCTCACAGCTGCCACACACTGGGCCCTGGTGTAAGGTACTGGGTATTCAGCAAGCAAAAGAGACAACATTTCCTGCCTTCCTGAAACTCTCATTCTAGTCATTTAACAAACAAGATCCACAAGTAAAATGTTAAAGTGATGATTGCCTAAGAGGGAAAAAGACAGGGACAGAAGCCAAAGGGGAAGGATGGTGGCAGAATTAAATTTCAGGCTGAGTGGCCAGAGAAAGAAGGGATGGAGGGAGAAAGTCTTGCTATGGGGAGAACCCCGGGCCATGGAAGAAGTGCAAAAGCCCTGAGGCAGGTTCATACTTGGCACATTTGAGCAAGGCAGCCAGTGTGGCCTCAGCAGAGCAAGTGGGGAGGGTGGTAGAGATGCAGTCAGAGTGGTCACATGGGTGAGACCATGTCCTAGTAAGGGCTTGGCATGTGCTCAGCATTAGATGTGAGGCCAGTGGAAGGTTCTGAGCAAAGGAGTGACAGATCTGACTGGGGTCCCCTCTAGCTGCTGGGTGGAAAACAGGTTAGAAGAGCCAGAAGCAGAGGACCAGCTACCACAGAAACCATGTAAAGGAAGACAGCAAGAGGAACCAGGGTGGTGGCAGTGGTGTGGTGAGAAGGAATCCAATTAACAGACGTGTATCAATGCACCTTGGAAAGGAACACTACAACAACCAAGGCCGCCATCCAACAAAAATACCTTAGGTGTCTGCACTCCGCTCTCTCCAGCAGTGCTGGAGACACAGGGAGAAGCCGAGCTGGGTCCCTGTCGTTGGGGCTGGGTCAGGACAGGCACTCAGACCCCATGCAGGCCTCATAGGCTGCACCCCACAAGCAGAGTGCAGTGTTGCCATGCCTAATAAGGGCCAGAGACACTTGAGGCAGGGAAGTCCACCGAGACTAGAGTCCAAAAACCAGTCAGAAGGAGAGGCCTGAACACGTGCCTAGAAAGTAGGGCTGGCAGGAGGGGAGGAAGCAGAGCTAGTGAGGAAGTCACTGCCTTGCTCTGGTCACAAAATGAGGAGGTTGGACTCAATAAATCCTTCAAAGCCAAATCTAGCCATGATGTTTCCCCGAGGTGCTATAGCTATGCCCGCCCTAGTCTACACATTCCCTGGGCTTTAATGGGATCCTGAAGTGTCACTCTATTCACATCTGGCTGGACCATCCCCCTACAGACCGGGAGCTTCTCAAGACCAAGAAGTGCAAGGCTCATTGCTGGCTCATATTATTTCCTGAATTTCTCCAGCCCAGCATCCAGAGCATATAAGGTCTCTCTGAAGGCCTCGGTGACTTTCCCAAGCCCCTGTCAGAGCCAGAGACCTACACCACTCTGCTCCAGGCCTGGTTTTCACTGGCATGAGATTGGGGAAGGAAGCCCACCGAGGGTGGGTTCTCATCAGAGGCTGGGAAGGGTGCCAGGAGGGGCTCTGGGTGACATGACCCTGGGTGGTCAGCTATTTCCAGACCACAGAAGCTACAGAGAGCTCTGGGAATGGACCGATCTGCAAAACTCCAACACAAGAAGGTTTATGCCTGCTTGTCACTTCTTGTTCCTGCTGGAGGGGTGAGGGCCCCACCCCCTGGACTTCTGAGGAATTGGGCTTGGAAGGAAGGTTGGGGCTACTGATGGGATCCAACTGTTGGAAGTTGTCTGCTCATGGTCTGCCTCTCCCCAAGCCCACCACCACTTAGTCAGGGGACAACGCTGGCAGAGGGAAGCTGCCCCCATGGGCTGCCACCTTGCCTGCCAGACTGTGCCTTCTTTCTCCATCATCTCTTACTCTTGACATTCCTGAGGCAGTTCTCACTCAGCACCACTCATTGAAGGTATGGCCTTACCTTGGCCCTCACACAGGGTACCACTCCCCCTGGAAACCACCTCCCCTTACTGGGTGGAGACAAAAAGAATGTTGGCCTCAGCTTGACAGGATGGCAGAACCATGCTATGTATTATTTAGAACGATAGCCTTCCCCTCCCCACTTACCAGATGACCTCTAATCTGGGCCAAGCTACTTCCTTTTTGCAAGTACTTAGCCAAGCTCTGGGCTCCTCTGCCCTTGGGCACACTGGAACCAAGCACACCTTAGTTTGCTACGCCTAAAATGCTCAGTCCACGCCATGGACATCGGGCCTCACAAAAAGTCAAAGGAACAACATCTGCTAGGTGCTTACCAGTTCAGGCTTGAAAGTCCTGCATGCTATGGAGTCAGCTCCCTCGTTGCTGAGGCTTTTACTCAGGACCATCACCATGGTAAGGACCTCAGGCGCTGGGCTCTGTCCCAGAGCGGGCACGAGCCATCTTCAGTTTGGTAGACTTGGGCAGAGGTGATGCCTGGACACCTCCTAGATGACCAATGTCAGTAGAAACAGCTTCCCATCAGCCACTCACTCTGGGGTGGGGACCTTCTGGGAAATGGACCAGTGTGGTTGACTCCCTAGAAAGACAAAAGAAAGGAAAAAAGATTCAAAACTAAGGAAGACCAGGGCCCTGGGAGAACAGCCTCTCCCCTGACACAGGAAACCCCATGGGAATGGAATAACCTCCCTGCTTAAGGAGATACATTTCCTGGAGGGTCACTGGGGCCCAGAATCACCTTCTCAGAACCTCCATGCCAGCCTTGGGCCGTCCATAAAGGCAACGCCCTAATGGGTAAGGCAACAAACTTAAGTCTACCCATATTTGCGTGGCCAACAATCTGGCATCTCTGCAGCATGCTCTAGTCATGTGACAGCTTACCATTGAGCTGGCTTGACAGGCAGCTTCTACAAACACTAGGACAAGCTAAAGCACATGGAGGGCCAGAACACGGGCTCCTTCCCTGCATCCAGCGCCAAAGGGGTCAGCCCTCAGGTACCCTGGCACTGGGGGCTCACAGTCAGCAAAGGGGCACCCCTTCTCCCTCAGTTGTGAGCAGAAGCTGCTGGAAAATCGGGAAGGTCCACTTAAAGGCACACATTTCCCGTCCTTGGAGGTACCTCATTTCAACACTGCACACGAGATATTTTCAACATCAAGAGCCTTTGTAGCTATGTCCTCCTCCCCAGAATGAGCAAGCTTCCAGCAGAGAGAGGACTCCCCTCCATACCCTGTCCTGCACAGCCTGTCCACACCCATCCCAGTCCACCACCATTTCCCCAAGCAAATGAAGAAAGAGTTCAGGTTTTTAAAATCACTCCTTACAAATTAATGTCTCTGGTCCTATTCCACATCCCCCCTCTCCTGTGGCTAAACCTTCAAAGAAAGACACATGGATACAAGGGATCTGAACATCACCAACAAAAAGTAAAAAATGATAATAGTAATAAACAGAAAAGCAGCTGCTAATCTGTAATTAAAAACAAACTGCTCAGCACAGGAAAATGTTTCAGAATCTGCTGCTCTGTGTAAAAATTAATTGCACCCTGGTATTTACTTGCTGTCCAGATTGTAAATCATATTTTCCTGTTTACTTCGATTATATTTTACAGTGGGTGTTATTGAAATTGTTCAATTACGGGCCAGCTGGCAAGCACAGGAAAATTACCTTCTACTGTTCTTCGAAAACAAGGTTCATCCAAAGTGCAAAACCAGGGAAGAGGAGGAGGGAAATCAATACATATTCGAGGCCTGACTGTTGAAGAAGGGAGGCCCAGGGGACTGTGAAGAGTCCCAGGTTGTGCTCTGAGACCTGACGCAGAGCTTCAATACGACATCAGTCTAGAAGCCATACATTCTGACCAAGAGGGATCTGTTCAAGGAAAGAATTTCAGACCACTCCTCCCAAGTTCTGGCCAGACAGCTGAGCCAGAAATGCCCATTGGCCCCCTGGATGTTGGCTCAGGAGTGGGCCAGAAGGGGTGCTCCTGGACTCACCCTTCAATGGAGCCCTTTGTGCCGCCTTGGCGGCGGAGGCCTGATGTCGGCCATCCCCTCTCTGGGTGTGAGCCTCAATTCAGCTGTGGGGCAACCAACCTCTGGCACAAGGCCTGGGGCCTGAAGGAGGTCAACCTGTCTCCTCCTCTATTCCACTTCTTTCCTAAGAAGCCAGGTAGGCTGAGTGGTTACAGGCTCTGGTTCTAAATCAAGCATACCTGGTTGCAATCTCAGCTTTTGAAATATATCATTTGAGTAGCCTCTGCCAAGTTACTCTCACAACCTCCATTTCCCTTTCTATAAACAGCGGACAACAGTGCCTGCCTCATGAAGTCGTTGTGTCTTATGAAAATAGAGCCCGAGCTTTTTGCTCAGTGCCAAGCTCATTTGAGTAACTGCCCAACAAACAGCAGCTACTGCCATTAGGTTCACAGGATCCTGTGAGTGCAGATCCTTTTCTGAGCAATGCACACCCAAGCAGCCATCTCTCAAATGTGTTTAAAAGGAAGCAAGCTAAATTCATCAAGGGGGGCTGGCTAGATTATGGCCCATCCCTTTGGTGAAATAGGAGGCCAGTAAGAATGACACTGTGGATGTCTACTGCCATGGAAACACGTCAGCCCATCCAGATGCAGCTCTGCAACAAAGCAGGAAGCTGGTCTGGGGCAGTGACTCCCTAACTCCATCCCCACCAGACCCCTTACAAGGTACCAGCGGCAACAGAAGCACCTGTAAGCTCTTGGGTGACTGGTGGTCAACAAACATGGCAAGCACTGAAAGGAGAAAGGAGGCATGGCACAATCTCTACCCTAGGGATCTCAGAGCGAGTGCTGGGAACCAGGCACTACACACACCAAGGGCAGAAAGGAGGAGGGACGTCAGAGTTCATTCTTAAGGAGTCTCATTTACACGGTGGCCAAAAGCATGCAGCACTGTCTGCTGGCTCTGTGAAAGCCCAAGAATGGGAACAACCAAGACACTTGTAACAGGGGACTGGTTAAATAAATAATGGCCCCATTATCTATTATGGTGTGTGGCCTTCAAAAAACTTTAATGAGGCAGTTCTAATGGAACAATCTCTAAGACACTCTATAAAATGAAAAAAGGCAAGAAAAGGGAGTCCAGTATGGTTCCATACCATGGTTGTCTTGAGGAGGCAACTATGGTTCTGGAGAGGAGAAAGCACAACTGTGCAGCCCTGCATGTTGTTTGAATATCCCATCCCATACACATGGTACTTGTTTATTTTTTTTAAAGTAGGCAAGATTTCAACCGGAATGAGAAGGGCACCCAGGTAGAAGGACAAGTGCCAGCAAAGCACAGCGCTTGTCTGGACTTGATGTGTGAGGAATAGTGACCTCACTAGTGGCGGCCATGCAGCGCGTGGAGGGGCAGCAGGGCAGGAGCTGGCAAGATGCACTCAACCCAGATCCAGGGCTCTGCCTGCCACACTGAACACAGACCTTATGGTGCAGCCATGGGGGGCTCCCTGAGGAGGCCAGAGGTTGGAGCTGGCTGCTCTGATCTGCTGGAAGACAACAATTTCTTCTGAACCTTTTGTAACACCTAGCCCAGTACCTTATATACCATAACAATTCAATACACATTTCTGGAATTGGACTAAATCACAGTAACAACTGAAATGGTCTGGGCATGTTCTCAGACTCTGTGAGGCAAATCAGACCAGCAGAGCCCAGTACAATCAGGAATCCCCAGGATTCCTCTGATCCACGGCATGGGCCTGGCCAACTTCTTTGGGAAATGTTGGTGCCCTATCTGAGAACAGGTCAGGGTCTTCTCAGGAAGAAGCTAGGGTGTGGCCTCAGAAAGACAACAACTGGGCAATCCCACAGGGGCAAGGAAGAAGCCTGACAAAGCCCTCCTAGGGGCTACCTGTGTGATAGACCTTGGCAGGGTGTCCAACCTTTTTTTCTTCTTACACTGGAGGAAGAGTTGTCTTGGGCCACACATTAAATACACAAACACTAACAAAAGATGATGAGCAAAAACAAGGTCCATGCATAATTTTCATGATACCTGACACATAGACCAAAAAAAAAAAAAAAAAAAAAAAAAACCTCACACAATCTGCACATAGCCCAGACACCCTGGCAGTGGGCTTCCTTTCAACCTATATTAAGATCAGTTTCCATCTATTAAACACCTACTGTGTACCAAGTGTTGTATACACATTAGCTACCACCTGTATTCAATTAATCCCGTTTTACAGCTGTATGAAGCAACTCACCCAGAGTCTGGTTCAAAGCTAGAATTTGAATTCTAGTGGCCCCACCTCCCAGGTCTGCACTCCCCACCAATGCCTGCCTCTCCATCCCAAAGGCACCCTTCCAAAGCCCACCCAGCAACAGCACTCCTTAGCATTTATCCCAGAGAAATTAAGACTTATGTTAACCCAAAAACCTTACACAAACGTTTCACATCAGCTTAACTCACAACAGCCAATACCAGGAAATAACCCAGATGCCTCTCACCAGGTGAATGGTTAAACAAATTGTGGTAGAGCCACACCAAGGAAAACTATTTAGCAATAAAAAGGAATGAACCATGTACACACACAACCTGGATGAATGTCCAGAGAATTATGCTGAATGAAAAAAAAACCAATGCCCAAAGGTTAATTATGATATAAGTCCATTTATATAAGATCCTTAAAATGACAAAAATTAAGAGAATGAGAACACATTGGTGGTTCCCAAGGGTTTGGGATGGAGGTGCAGGAGCAGGGGGTGGGGGGGCAGGTGGGACACGTGCGGAGACTGCAGTATTCTGCATCCCGACTTACCAGTGACCACTTCCTGCTTGTGCTATTGCATTAGTCTGGCAAGATGTTCCTGTAGGAGGACACTGAGTAAGGGGTACACAAGATTTCCCTCAATTATTTCCTCTAAGTGCATGTATGTAAAATGATCTCAAAGTTTTTAAATAAACCCCACTTGATCTATGCATTTGTCAAAACTCATAAAACTAAACACTAAAAAAATGATTGTACTGATTGTACCAGGGAGGGGTGTGTGTGTTGGGGGAGGGAGTGTGCTGTGGGATTTCGCAGCCCCAGGTTTCCCCTTAAACAAGGAACTAAAGTTTCCTCATCCTTAAAATGAGGATAAAGGTAATACCTTTGTCCTGGGGCTGCTGGAAGATCTTAGTAAGAAAATGCCGGTAAGAGAGCTCAGTACAGAGAAAGCTCCTGATACTGGTGCCCACTCCTCCCTCTGCACAAGTAGAAATTGTGGTCAGCAGCACTTTCCTTCTGTCACCATCATCCTGACATCTCTTCTACAGCTTCCTTGACCCGTATTTAAATCTTGCATTGTCAGTTCCCTGTCTCCACATTCCCTTCCACCTCTCTGCTGTGACTCCCTAGGCAGTGTGCATGGCAGCAGAGAGCCTCCCACCCCGCCTCCACACACACCTGGGGCTGCCCTGTGTCTGCCAAAGGGGCTTTGCCTCAGCTGGCACCCCAGCCTAATCTTGGGGACACAATGTTATCTGGCTCCAGCCCCAGGAGCCACCACTCAGTGATTCATCTTCACCAGGAATTCCACTGAAATAGCAAAGGGCAAAGTCAGACTTCCCACTGATCCCTGACCCCACTTCCCTGATCACCCTTACATTCCCTGGGTGCAGGCATGGTAACAGAGGACCCCAACCTACCCCAAAAGTACAACTGCCAAGAACAACCTCAAGCTCCCCAGCAATGTACCTAAAGCAGGAGGGTACACACGTGGGTGGCTGCTGCCGTGGTCACCTGCCCCAGAGCCTAGCTCCACTGCCCTGTAGGCCCACACAAACACATTTCCAGCTACAGCCCTCCACCCTTACCTCCACCTCCCACTGCACCTCCTGGAGTAGCAAACACATGCTGGGGTCATCTCATTTAATCTTCTCATATTTCTATGAACAGGCATTGCTGCTAGTATTCTCATTTTCCAGGTAAGACTGAGGATCCAAGAAAAGAAATTAAGTCATTTGCCCAATATCATAAAATTAGTAAGGCCAGGGCCAGAATTCAATCCAGGTCTGCCTCCCCAGGCTACCCTCCCTGACACCACAGGGGTTGGGGGTGGAGGCCTTCCTAATATGAAATTTTCTTGCTTTTATTCTGCAATCTTCGATGTGCCTTCATTTGTTTGCAACCCTTGAACACAGCTCTGACATCACTGTGGTCTGAGACTCTCAGCTTCTGGCAAATAGGAGCCCCACCTAGTTCATCCACCCCAAAAGAGGAATGCATGCTAAATGAACTGATATATGCAAAAAAAGATTCAAACCCTACAAGTCTATATAAATATCAAGTAGAAGACTCTACCCAATGTCTCTGTAATGCATTTTTGAAGGGCTATCCCTTATAAAGAAACTAACAACCCGGGAAATCATCAAGACAAACTTTTCCTTCTTTTAGTGTCTTTCTTTAGCCTATACTTACTACTGCAGACATTAGGTTTAGTGGGTTTTACAGTTTTACTGCCTTAAAAACAGGACTCAGATCAAAATCTAAACATGAACTTGGCCCCTGACAGTGGTTTTCCTGATGGCTTGTGGAAGTCATTGCCCTCAAAGCTTCCATTTCCTCCTCCCATTAAGGAAAGGAAATGGGAGGAAAACAGCAATTCCACAAGGTCTGTGCGAAGGCCTCGTGCACTTTTAAACTTTCATAACTTCAGTTGTTGGTGTGACAAAAGCAAACTGTAGACAGGATCTAAAGGCAAATTTATGAGCATTTGGGGAAGTACATTTCTTAGCGGGTCATGCTGTCTTCTGCCAAGATTCTGTGACAAACCAAAGGCGTAAGAAGGGTTGAGAAGGGAGCTGGGCCCTGCGGGTTGGCAGTCAGGCTTCATACCCGCCAACAGAGGGAATTTAATCTGCTTGCTGTTTTTATAACTAAGTCATCTGAGTTTAAAGGATAAAAGTTAAAAGCTGCCTAGGAATTTTATCAAGAGCCTATACTTTCCCAGACCAAGTTGATATTGGAAAGACGCTGGTGTTCCAGCCAGAGGACAGGACCCGAGCATGTGTTTCCCATACCGCAGTGAACATTTCAACTTGCTCCCTTCAGCCCAGGCTCCCAGGTCTTCGGGTCCTACTGAAAGATAACCCACGATAGACAGATCTACCACCACAACCACCAATACACAAGCAGAAGAGAGGCAAATAAAACCTCTGTGGACAATACTTGAACATTAAGGACATGCTCAATAGCAAGGATTGCTGATCTAAGGAAACCCTACAACAAAGGTGCTATCCAGAAAAATATACTTTTAAAAAACCATTTTCTGTGTTCTTCTTGGTCTATATTTGCAGAAATACTGTGAGTGACAGAGTCTGCCTTTTAACACAACATGAATAAAATAATACTCATAGCAACAATGCCAGGCCCTGTGCGTACTGTGCCCACAGAGTATCCCTACAAGAGGGCACCACCATTATCCCATTTTACAGAGGGTAGACTGGGCCCAGGCTGTTCACCCGGTTGTGAACAAGGAACAAAGACTCAACCCACATCTGTTGAACTTTAAAGTCTTTATTTCTGTCTAGATCCTTCTACTCCAGGATTTCTAACTTTCAGCATAATTATCCTATAAGTATTTGACTTCTTGGTTAAATGATCAAACTTGGAAGCACAGACACGGAGTTTGCAATATACCTGCTCTATAACACAGCTCAGCCACAGGAATCCCAGGCCATTGACCTCCTGGAACTTAGTGTTGAAATATAGCAATAGGGGCTCCGTTGCAGGCAGGGGAGTGGGCAGATGAGGGAGAATCTTGGAGAGGGTGTTAGTAGGACATAAAGCCATCCCCATCTATCTTATGCTATCTGGACGTGCAGCCATGGTGGGTGAGAAGCAGAAGGTGAAGTCTCTCCCAGGAAAACTCAGGATACTCCCAGACCCAAAAAGAATTGCACTGGCTTCTTGTGACTCCAGCTGGAATCTAGGTCCACTTGCCATCTCGACGCAGGCCCTCTGCCTCCACCTCTGCCATGGCCCACCCTGCCCTTCTCTCGAAGTTCAGCTCAACCTCCCCGCCACATCTGCAGCATAGGTGTTTACCTGCCTCGTCATTCTCTGGCTTCAACACAGAGGGTCTGCCCACAGCAGGACCCTGACTTGATATCTATCTGCTAAGCTACTATCAAAGCCAGGGTAGAGTACTGAGCCCAGAAGCCACACACTTCCCAGCTCAGTCCCAGAAGATGCTGCACAAGCAACAGAACTTTGCTGAGCTCACTTTCTTCCTTCATAATATGCAAGGAGTTATCCTTGTTCTGCCCACTTTAGGTAGAAAAAGATTAAGGAGGTAATGCCCCCATAAGGTGGAGGCACTATAAAACGTCTCTAGAACTAATGAAATCCTTAAGTGGGCACAATTCCTAGCAGAGAGTCAACAAATGATTATTAATTTGCTTTAACAAAAATCTTATTTTCACAGCTACAGCATGAGGTGCCAGAGGCAGGCAATATACTCTTGCGTCCCTGAGCACCTTAATTCTTTTTTTTTTTTTTTTTGAGACAGAGCCTCAAGCTGTCGCCCTGGGTAGAGTATCGTGGCATCACAGCTCATAGCAACCTCCAATTCCTGGGCTCAAGCGAGTCTCCTGCCTCTGCCTCCCAAGTATCTGGGACTACAGGCGCCCACCACAACGCCCGGCCATTTTTTTTTGTTGTTGTTGCAGCCGTCATTGTTGTTTGGCGGATCCAGGCTGGATTCGAACCGGCCAGCTCAGGTGTACGTGGCTGGGCCTTACCCATTGAGCCACAGGTGCCGAGCCTGAGCACCTTATTCTTGGGAATGGGCTGCAGGACAGTCTGTGGGGCAAGCAATACTTTCTCATTGCAAGCATAAAGCACCTGCTGTCCTTAGAGAGCATACTAACCCCATCCCTTATCCCCTGCTCCAGAGCAAGGTATCAAAGGTCACTGAAGACCCACATTTGGGAAGGATTGGCAATTATATTACATAGCTGGAAAGGGACTTGACCTGTGGCCCTGGCTGAACAAAGAGGTCCAGGCTGCCCTTGGATTTCTCTTAATCAAGGAGAGAAAAAACAAAACAGTAAAATGAGCTGCTGAATCAATTTGGAACTCTGCTCTCCAGGACTCTTCAGTCATTCTCAGTGTTTTAGGGATTTTCTGCTTTTTTAAGCAAATAACTTTTCAAGAGGAGAGGGAGGAATGACATTATTCAGGGACATAAAAGTGCTGAGTTCCAAAGCCAAAACAAATCTGAACATGGGAACGAGACAGACCATGTTGTTTCTTGAAACTGAAGCCAACCACATGCATGACTTGTCAAGAGCTCGTTTATCAATGAAAAATAACTGACAGATGAGTTTCCTACAAGCACTCCCGTAATTCTCACTACCGTTCATGTCATTTTAACCCATCCAACACCATGAAAAAAGAGCTTGCTACGAACTAGAACTTACTGAATACATTTAAAAGAAAAGAAGGCAAGGAAACTAATACTTACTGGGCAGGCAGAGCTGGATACTGCCTTCTCCTCTAAAGCAGGGTAACAGAAAGAATAGGCAGAGCCAGAGGACAACAAGGGGACAGCAAGGGGCCCCAAAGATAATCTACTGTAATGTTAAGCCACTTAGCCTAAGACAACCGTGACCCGTTCTTCAGTCAGACTTAGTTTATACATATGCTGAATTTATTCAAACAGTGATTAAAAACCAAGAAGGGTTAAAAAACATTAAAAACAAAAACAGAAATAGAGCAGCCCAAACCAGAGGCCATATGGCCAGTGTTAATAGAGCAGGACTTAAGGGACGTGGCTTCTGGCCTAGGCAATGCCACTAACCAGCTCTGTGCAGTCTGCCAAGTCATCTACCTTTTCTGGGCTGCAGTTCCTTCACATATCAAATGGGATGCTGGGCCAGACAAGCACTGTTCTAAGTGGTGAGAGTCTAAATGTAGCCACATATCAGCTGTGTCTCTTTAGCCAGGTTTGTTTTTTTTTTTGAGGCAGAGTCTCACTTTGTCACCCTCGGTAGAGTCCCATGGCATCATGGTTCACAGCAACCTCAAACTCTAGGGCTCCCAAGTAGTTGGAGCCTGCTACAACACCTGGTTATTTTTAGAGACAGGGTCTCACTCTTGCTCAGGCTGGTCTTGAACTCCTGAGTTCAAGCAATCTACCCACCTCAGCCTCCCTAAGTGCTAGGACTACAGGCGTGAGCCACCACATACCTCCCTGAGCCTCCGTTTCCTCACCTGTCACATGCAAATGGGAATTCTGAAAGAGCATGAGAACTGATAGACTGAAGGTGCTGTGTGAACTATAAGAAAGAACTGATGCCTGTCCCAGAGCAACTGCCATGGTGGGCTTTTGTAGGCTGGCCTTCCCGGTCCTGCTCAAACCTGACCTGCGGCCCAAAATCCTAGGAAGCTGAACAACAGCAAAGGCCAGATCCTTCTCTGCTGCTATCAAGTGCCTCAGCTAGACCTCCCGTACAGCAGAGTTGGGAGCAGGAGGCCACACTGACATTCTTGCAGTTGGCAGGCTGGGGTGGGGTGGGGAGAGGTAAGGATGTGGGTGTATAAGCAAGTACATTTTGCAAGATTAATCCTTAAGCCCATGGGGAACATCTGGTGTCTTGCAATGAAGCTGACAAAATTCTGAATTAGTGGAGTTTCTTGGAGGCCCAGAAGTTAGCCACTGCCCCAGTTTTGCCACTTTTATCTCCCACCTCCCAGGACAAGAACCTCGTTTTCCTTTACAAAATGTTTATGGCTTTTTTTTTTTTTTTTTTTTTGAGACAGAGCCTCAAGCTGTCACCCTGGATAGAGTGCCATGGCATCACAGCTCACAGCAACCTCCAACTCCTGGGCTCAAGCGAGTCTCTTGCCTCCGCCTCCCAAGTAGCTGGGACTACAGGC
>CAUYRH010112799.1:0-16960 GCA_963574655.1 Perodicticus potto | reverse complement strand
CCACATGGGATTAGGATGTGGACATCTCTGGGGACATTATTCTGTCTCCCACATGGGATTAGGACGTGGACATCTCTGGGACATTATTCTGTCTACCACGTGGGATTAGGACGTGGACATCTCTGGGAACATTATTCTGTCTACTGCAGGGGATTAGGACGTGGACATCTCTGGGGACATTATTCTGTCTACGACATGGGTTTAGGACGTGGACATCTCTGGGACATTATTCTGTCTACCACGTGGGATTAGGACGTGGACATCTCTGGGGACATTATTCTGTCTCCCACATGGGGTTAGGACGTGGACATCTCTGGGGACATTATTCTGTCCACCACATGTGATTAGGACATGGACATCTCTGGGGACATGATTCTGTCTCCCACATGGGGTCAGGACGTGGACATCTCTGGGGACATTATTCTGTCTACCACATGGGATTAGGACGTGGACATCTCTGGGGACATTATTCTGTCCACCACATGGGATTAGGACGTGGACATCTCTGAGGACATTATTCTGTCTGCCGCATGGGATTAGGATGTGGACATCTCTGGGGACATTATTCTGTCTACCACAGGGGATTAGGACGTGAACATGTTTGGGTGCCATCATTCTTTCTGCCACCAGAGCAACAAATGTTCAGTTAAGGGTCAGAGGACACAAAGCCTGTGTCCCCCGCACTGCCATCACCCTGGATGGAGAACCAGAGTGGGTCCTACATCTGGGCTATTGGTTTACTTCATGCCGCCTATAACTTGTGATATTCTATGCTAGTCGCCCAAACAAGCTGAGACGCTCAGGCATTTAAAATTTCTCCATGACATATGTAAGTTATGGCAACAAGGGCGAGACATCTCCAAGTTAACAGGAAATAAAGGCTCAGGAAAATTTGGCACATTCTTCCCCGGCTCTCTGCAACAAAACCTTTATTTTGATCTGCCTGGCTGTCCAAGTTTCCCCATTTTCAAGCCACACAGTTGACCATCATTCTTCCTAGTGGGTATTTAATGGTTTGGCATCATTCACATCAGAAGGGAATTGGTCTTCAGAAGAGAGACTCCGGTCGGTGTGGAGGAGATTTAACGTGGGTCTCATGCTGGTGTTTGCGAACCCTTTTTCAAAGACAGATTATCCTCCTAAACTCGCATTTCTCTTATTTATGGGAGGCAAACATCACGCCAAGCATGGAATTATATTTCCCACATTGTACCTTAGAGTAGAAATTCTGTATGTCTGCAGAGCTGACAAAACAGAACTCCCAGGGCCCACGAGCAAAGAAAACAGACCAAACTCAACCCCAGCAGAAGAGGTCCACAGCTCTGTTCATTCACCACACAAACTCCATCTAAATTAGATTTTTTTTTTAAACCCAGGGGAACACATTTATTTTTCAAGCACAAAGTTCAGCCTATACTCCAGACTACTTCTGTTTCAGGTTGAATTCCTTTTAAAATTTTTATTATTATTTTTTTTTTTGAGACAGAGTCTCACTGGGTCACCCTCGGTAGAGCGCTGTGGCGTCACAGCTCACAGCAACCTCCAACTCTTGGGTTTAAGCGATTCTCTTGCCTCAGCCTCCCTAGTAGCTGGGACTACAGGTGCCTGCCACAATGCCCGGCTATTTTTTGTTGCAGTTGTCATTGCTGTTTAGCAGGCCAGGGCTGGGCTCGAACCCAACAACCTTGGTGTATGTGGCTGGCGCCCTACTCACTGAGCTATGGGCACTGAGCCAGGTTGAATTTATGTTTCAAGCACCAAGTTCAGCCTGTAATCTGGACTACTTCTGTTTGAGGTTTAACTTATTTTTCAAGCACAAAGTTCACCGTATAACCGGACTACTTCTGTTTGAGGTTCAATTTATTTTTCAAGCACAAAGTTCAGCGTATAATCCGGACTACTTCTGTTTGAGGTTGAGCTTATTTTTCAAGCACAAACTTCACCGTATAACCGGACTACTTCTGTTTGAGGTTGAACTTATTTTTCAAGCACCAAGTTCAGCCGGTAATCCGGACTACTTCTGTTTGAGGTACAAATGTCATTTCACATATGAGACTTACCAGCTTAGATGATAATTCAGTCTAGGACCTGAGACTCATGCAGTGGTTGGTAGGGGGGAGGATTTAGCTCACCTGCCCGCTGGACGCAAGGCTGAGTCGGCCACTGGGCTTAGAGCTGATAACTTGCCTGTGTGTGCTCCAAGCCTCCACTTTCTTTGGAGAAGTCAAAGGTGGTTGAGAACCAACTATTTCATAATTATATCCAGCTTTAATAAATGACCACAGTCTTCTGGTGTCCACCCCCTTGCGTTTCCCTTGCCTCACGATTAAAGGATTTCCTGAAGCAATTCTTAGTCTAGGCCAGTGTTTTTCAACTGTTTTTTATTTCACAGTAAACCTGATCCTATAGTTAAACTCTCAAGGCACAGAAGACAGTAGATGATGTAATTCATGCCCAAATAGGACAAAAAACACACTTAAATTCAAATTGTGAGGATGGGCATGAGGAGGGGGTAGGGTAGTGTTGGGGTGCTCCCACTTAATGGGCACAATGTAGGGGTGAATGACACCTTTTGAAAGCAGGACATAGCGACAAATTTCAAATATTTATCGTGACTGGGCTGTTGGTACCCTCACATTAACCTGAAAAACAAACAACCACCACCACCACCAATGGAACAAGTGCCATAAAAAAAAGTGTGAAACTTACATATCCAGATTTTTTTTTTTTTTTTTTTTGAGACAGAGTCTCACTATGTTGCCCTCAATAGAGTGCTGTGGCATCACAGCTCACAGCAACCTCCAACTCTTGGGCTTAAGTGATTCTCTTGCCTCAGCCTCCTCTGTAGCTGGGACTACAGGCACCCACCATAACGCCCACCTATTTTTTGTTGCAGTTGTCATTGTTGTTTAGCAGGCCTGGGCAGGGCTCGAACCCGCCACCCTCGGTGTATGTGGCTGGCGCCATAACCACTGTGCTATGGGCGCCGAGCCAGAGCTTGACCTCTTGATCTTCGAGTAGAAATGGTTTCTGTATTTGCCTTTCTGCTTTTGGTCACTGTTCTGCAAGCCCCTCAAAGTGGTTTTGGGCAGAGAAGAGAACGATGCTTTGGGGATGAGAATATAATCTTCACGACGTGCTTTGAGCTAGTTTTGGTTCTATTTCCAGTTTCACTGTTCTCCTGAAGCTGCCGTGTTTGTGAGTCTCCTGGAGTCGCAGCAGGTCTTATTTCAGCAGATCTGAGTGGGGCCTCAGACTGTGCACATGTGGCTTTTGGGGAAAGCTGTTTGTGCTGATCTGTGGACCACTTGTTGCATCTCAACAACACAGGAGGGCATTTTTGCAAACGGCATGCCAAAAACAGCTGGGTGCCTGTAAATTGGCTTAACTCTTTAGGTAGGAATGGAGCTGGGAGTAGTGACTTCCCTGATGTTTGCCTGGAAATGCAACATATGGAATAAATTTATCACTGGGAAGAAGAGGTGAGTATCCCAGATACGTGATTTGCAATGCATCACCGCCTCAAGTGTGGCTTACCGACTGTATACGTGTTTTTCTGTATTGTTATGCCCAGGAGTCTCTCAAAGACCACACCACCAGACAAGTCAGATTTAAAGAAGAGTCCTTTTTGTTGAGGAGCTGGCTGGCGACTGCCTCAGTGTCCCAACACGGGGTTTCGGAGAGCAGCCCCGAGTGCTTACTGGGGTTGGGATTTTAAGGCTTGGTCTGCATCCTGGTTGGCACGCAGGCTGCTCAGGTGCATCCAGGTACTTTAGCAAGCATTGTACAGAAGCACAATTTTGCAGTTACTCAATTATATTTGTTTCAATACTTTCTCCACCTGGTATTTCCTACAGGTCAGTCAGGGACAGTTGGTACCTCCTGGTCCATTTCTCAGGGAGTTAGTGAAGCAAGAAGCCAGTGAGTGCTTTTCCGTCTATCTTGGGAGTGAACCAGACTTATTCCACTTTGTTGAGGGCTTGTAGCCCCGAAATTTGCCAGGAGTTAACTGGTATTTTTCCACCTTATTCTAGGCCTAATAGAACCACCTTCCCCTCTGCGGTTAGTCCCGGAAGCAGAGATAGCTTATCTGGCTATGGGAAGATTAGACCAAGCGAGGCAGGCAGAGAATTTGTAAATGTGGTTTAGTAAATGATGGGCAAGGGGAGGAAGAATCCCAGTGCAACCTCTGTACGTTGGCCTCCAAGGGACTGTGACAAACGGGTGACACCACAGACACGTACATGTGGTGCATCTCCAGTCTCCAAAAATTAGGTCAACTCAACGAGGGGGTCAGTGTAGGGAGGACACCAGCTAGGGAGGTTCTACTATATTGTAAAGTCCATGAACAAATCAGTTTTAAGTTCTTGGTTGTGTAAACAGAAAATCATTCTTTTAAAAAATTAACTAATTTATTTATTCTTTTGAGACAGAATTTCACTTTGTCTCCCTCGCTATGGTGCTGTGGTGGCATTGCTCACAGTAAACTCAAACTCTTAGGCTCAAGGGATCCTCCTGCCTCAGCCTCCTGAGTAGCTGGGACTACAGGCATTTGCCACAATGCCCGGCTAGTTTTTCTATTTTTTTGGAGACAGGGTCTCACTGTTTCTCAGGTTGGTCTCGAAATCCTGAGCTCAGGCAATGCATCTGCCTGGGTCTCCCAGAGTGCTGGGATAACAGGAGTGAGCCACCAGGCCCGGCCAGAAAATCCATTCTTCACTGAGCAAGGGGCCTTTGCCCCAGACGTCCTGGAGGCTCAGCTTTCAAAAGCTAAGTCTGAAGGTCAGTGCTTGCTAATGCTGGTAGGTAATGCTGGACTTGTATAGCATCTAGATCCTGAAACATCACCCTTGACTAAGTTTCCAGACTCCACCTGCCCCAATGGTATGCAATAAATAATTTCTTTCTTCTTCTTTTTTTTTTTTTTGGTTGCAGCCGTCACTGTTGTTTGGCAGGCCCGGGCTGGATTTGAACCCGCCAGCTCAGGTGTACATGGCTGGCGCCTTAGCCTGTTGAGCCACAGGCGCTGAGCCATGCAATAAATAATTTCAATGAGCTATTTAAACACATATAAGCTAGCCCCAGTCAAAAATGTGTTAAGGTGGAAGTTCTAAATCCAAACATACTGATAACAAGGTCAATTTTATTTTTAGAAAAAGCACGAGCTGTTCCAAGCAGTATAAAAGGAGCATTTTTTTAGGAAGTAAAGCGCTCCAGCCCCAGTGGAACCTTTGCCAACATTGGACTATAAACCTTATTCTTTTATTTCCAAATTTCTAGTGCAAAAATGCAGTACAGATGCTGGAAACCAGGCGGAGATTAAACAGTGAGTAATGGTTGGTTGTTACAACTGCTGCTTCCCATTTCGTGAACCATCAGGAGAACGAATGTGGTTATTTTTGAACCGTAACTTTTGCATCAATATTACAATTACACAGGGTCAGCATTTGATATATAAAGTCATGAAAGCTCTTTGGAATATAATTAATTGGCTTTTTTTTCTCTTGTCTTCCTCTGGAACAAATAGCTAAGCAGATGAAACTGTAACGAGATCCAGGCTCATTTCACAGAATATGTTTTTTGATCTGTTTGCATCCTGAGCTTGGCTTTCTATCCAGGAAAATGTGATGGAATTTTCTTCTCCCAATGAAATGGAGGGCACACATCTCTTCTTGCCAATGTGTTCTTTTCTTTTGAATTTATTTCTTAGTAAGAAAGAATAGGCCTGTAAAGATTTTGCAGGATGATCCAGACTAAATTGATTCATTCATTCACGGGTGAATTCCTTCACCTAATAAATATTGATTACCTAGACTGCACCAGATATTGAAGTAGCCCTAAATATACACAGGTGCAAACATTTGATCTTAGAAAGTAATGGATGGATGGGTGGATGGATAGATGGATGAATGGATGGATGGATTGAATGAATGGATAGTTGAATCAGTGGTTGGGTTGATGGAAGGGTTGATAGATGACAAATGGACAGATGGGCATGGGATGAGTGAATGCACAGGTATACAGATAGTTGAATTGTTGGTTGAATGTATTGATGGATGGATCGACAATTGGATAGATGGTTGGGTGGAGGGGTGGAGGGACGGATGGATGGATACATGGATGACAAATGGACAAATGGGAGAGTGGATATATGGATGTGGATAGATAGTTGGATAGATGGTTGGATGGAGGAATGAATGGATGGGTATATGGAAGACAGATACAGAAATGAGAGGGTGGAAGGATGGATGTATATATAGATAGAGAGTTCATGGGCTAGACTGATGGATGGATAGACAGTTGGATAAATGGTTGGGTGGAGGGGTGAATGGATGTATATATGGAAGACAGACAAATGGGAGGCTGGATGGATGGGTGTAAAAACAGTTGGAGAGTTGGTTGAATGGACTGATGGATGGATAGAAGGTTGGATAGAGTTGGGTGGAAGGATGGAGGGGTGGATGGATGGATATATGGAAGACAGATTCAGAAAAGAGAGGGTGGATGGATGGATGTATAGATAGTGGGAGAGTTCACTGGATAGATTGATGGATAGTTGGATAAATGGTTGGGGAGGAGTGAATGGATGGATATATGAAAGACAGATAGACAAATGGGAGAGTGGATGTATAGATATGGATAGGTAGTTGGATAGATGGTTGGATAGAGGGATGAATGGATGGGTATATGGAACACAGATACAGAAATGAGAGGGTGGAAGGATGGATCTGTAGATAGTGGATAGATGGATGGATTGATGTATGGATACACAGTTGGAGAGATGTTAGATGGAGGGGTGAATGGATGGATACATGGAAGACAGATAGATAAATGAGAGGGTGAATAGATGGATGTATAGATAGTTGGATAGATGGATGAATTGATGTACATATAGACAGTTGAATAGATGGTTGAATGGAGGGGTGAATGGATGGATATATGGAAGACAGACAAATGGAAGGCTGGCTGGATGGATAGTTGCAGAGTCGGTTGAATGGATTGATAGATGGACATTTGGATAGATGATTGAATGGAGAGATGGAGGGGTGAATAGAAGGATACATGGATGGCAAGTGGACAAATGGGAGGGTGGATGTGTAGATAGTTGGAGAGTTGGCTGGATGGACTGATGGGCACATACATAGTTGAATAGATGGTTGGATGGAGGGGTGAATGGATGGATATATGGAAGACAGACAAATGGGAGGCTGGATGTATGTATATATAAATAGTTGGAGAGTTGATTGAATGGATTGATGAATGGATGTATAGACAGTTGGATAGATGGTTGGGTGGAGAGATGGAGGGGTGGATGGATGGGTATATGGAAGACAGACAAAGGAGAGGGTGGATGGATGGATGTACAGATGGTTGGAGAGTTGGTGGAGTGGACTGATGAATGGATAGATAGTTGGACAGGTGGTTGGGTGGAAGGATGGAGGGGTGGCTAGATGGGTATATGGAAGACAGACAAGACAAATGGGAGGGTGGATGGATGCATATATAGAAAGTTGGATAGGTGGTTAGATGGATGAATGGATGGATAAACATTGGATACATGGTTGGATGGAGCGATGGAGGGGTGAATGGATGGATCTATGGATGACAGATGGACAAATGAGAGGGTGGATGGATGGATAGATAGCTAGTTGGAGAGATGGTTTGTTGGATGGATTATGGATGGACAAATAGACAAATTGATTGATAGTTGCGTAGACAGATGAGTGGACAGATGGAAGATTTTCAACTCCATGGCTCAATGCCAACTCTTTTCCATCCTTCACGTTGTTTGCTGGTCCCAGGGGTGCAAAGCAAGTGGCCCCATGAAGTGGTTATAGGCTGGTGTGCGGTTCTTAGCAGCCCCAGGTACAAGCTATGTCATTTTGGGTATGTGGCTCCCCTCTCTGCTCCTCAGCTGAGCCAGCCATGGTGCCTCGCTCTCAGGACTGATGTGAGAATCGGTGAGAGTATCAGGGTCTCTGTGGCCTAGTGAGAGGTGAGTGGAGCACACACCAATTCAGAAAGGAGCAATGACTCAATGCACTTGAAGGTGGCTTAAAAATTAGGTACGGCCACTTCCAAAATGCAAACTGTGCTAATGTCTGTGTCCTTTTAAAGCAAAGCCGTCTCCCTTTTAAATTTACATCTCTGCATCAAGAAAAACGAGAGCTCTGTGTTATCTGGAATAAGACATGTCATAAAAACACAAGGACATAAGTAAGATGCGGAAGATAAATAACTCCGTACGAAACACAGGAAGAATGATGTACTGTCCCTGCTCAAACTGATGAACAAAACAGAACCCAAGTGGGGAGGTGAATAGAGGCTTCCACATCGGTTCACGGGGTTGCTAAGGATTAAATAAAATTTAATCAGGTCCCTCCTGGCAGCGTTGACTATTACACCGTGTCATGATATACAATTACTTAACCTGTTACAACACAGCCCACGGTAAGTGAAAATGTGGGTGCTGAATCAATGCTTTGCTTTCCTCTCATAGAATGGATTGCAGGCTCGGCACCCATAGCACAGTAGTTACGGCACCAGCCACATACACCAAGGCTTGGAACCTGACCCGGGCCTGCTAAACAACAATGACAACTGTAACAAAAAAATAGCCAGGGGTTGCGGCGGGCACCTGTAGTCCCAGCAACTTGGGAGGCTGAGGCAAGAGAATTGCTTAAGCCCAAGAGTCAGGTTGCTGTGAGCTGTGATGCCACAGTTCTCTATAGAAGGTGACATAGTGAGACTCTGTCTCAAAAACAAAACACAAAATGTATTCCACAAAATGCATCTCTGAATGTCTTGCCTTATTAGTTTCCAGAGTAAGTGGGGGGCCAGTTATCATGTCCCCCTTCCATTTTTACACAGCTCTCAATCTTTTCCAAAAAGTATTTGATCTTAAACCCTTTCCTCCAAACTACCAATACAGGCACCCACCCTTATTAACAATAATAATTTCAACGTTTTCTTTCTGTTTCAGGTCCCTTCTGAACACTTTAGCAAGAACGAGTGAGCACACTTTAGCCAGGGGGTGTATGGCCCCCAAAGCCCAGCCTGTCTCATCCACGTTACTTGGGGGACAAAATAACATTGTAGCAAAGCCCTGAGAACCAGTAGGACGTGGCAAAGGTCTCAAATTATGCATTTTTCATTCCTGCACTTGGTGAAAGTTTCAAATTATGCATTTTTCATTCCTGCACTTGGTGAAAGTTTCAAATTATGCATTTTTCATTCATGCACTTGGTGAAAGTTTCAAATTATGCATTTTTCATTCATGCACTTGGTGAAAGTCTCAAATTATGCATTTTTCATTCATGTCCAAAGTTCTCACATAAATTTCAAACATAAATATCTTCCCTCCTCAGTGCAATAGTTGTAGAAAACATAACTTCACCTCTAAGTTTTTAAATTAAATTAAAGAAAAAACTTTGCTATGCAATTTTTTTTTTTTTTTTTTTTTTTTTGCCAGTTTCTGGCCAGGGTGGAGTTTGAACCAGCCACCTCCTGTAGATGGGGCCGGCGCCCTACTCCTTTTAGTGACAGGCGCCGCCTTATGTCATAACTGTTAAACACACTGTCCGTGGATTGAAATAGTTACCCCAATGGCCTTGCAGAGGACACAAGATACTACTATCTTAATTTTTCCAGGGCAGAAAAAGCTATCATAATTCTTTTAGGATGTCCCAAATCTGATTGCTCTTATAATCACACCTCTCAAACACCGTGTCATCTTGCTAGCAGCGTAGATGTGGAAACTATCCCTTGGCCAAGCTTGAGAGTGATTTTGAAAAATGCAATTCAAATTGTAATTATTCCACATAATTTTTTCAACCCTGTTTATTACTGCTTTTTCCCTGCTCTGGGCTGGGATAAGGCATCTCTCTCTCCTGAGATAAGGAGTCAGTCTGTTACTCCACCTGGAAGGCAGTGGAGTCAGATTAGCTCCCAAAACCTGAAAGTCCTGGGCTCAAGCGATCCTCCTGCCTCAGCCTCCCAGAGTGCTGGGATTAGAGATGTGAGCCTCTATGCCTTGCTCAGATGGTTCTCTAGATTTTACAGAAGGTGTGTCTGTATAGTAGTAGTAGTATGGCTCAAAGTTGGCACAATAAAAAATGAGACTCAAGGGCGGCGTTGTGGCTCAAGGGGTAGGGCGCCGGCCCCATATGCTGTGGATAGTGGGTTCAAAACCAGCCCCAGCCGAAACTGCAAAAAAAAAAAAGAGATAGACTGAGGCTCAGTGCCCATAGCTCAGTGAGTAGGGCGCCAGCCACATATACCAAGGCTGGTGAGTTTGAGCCTGGCCCTGGACTGCTAAACAGCAATGACAACTGCAACCAAAAACTAGCCAGGCATTGTGGCAGGCGCCTATAGTCCCAGCTACTTGGGAGGCTGAGGCAAGAGAATCGCTTGAGCACAAGAGTTTGAGGTTGCTGTGAGCTGTGATGCCACAGAACTCTACAGAGGGTGACAGAGTGAGACTCTGTTTCAAAAACAAAACAAAACAAAAAACTAAGACTGATAGGTCTGTAGCGGAGTGTTCCTCAATTTGGAAACCTACCTGAGTCCTTTTGAGACACAGCGGCAACCCTGGGTTGGAAAACGACCTCAGAACAGCTCTGTGATTAAATCACTGCTGAGTTTTAGCCGTGTTTTCTGTTGTGGCTGTTTTGACAAGAAGCATCCCCTTTCACCCATCTCCAGACCAACGGAGAGGTGTCACATTCTCCAGAAGGCACAGGGGACAGTCAGCCCAACCTCACATGCTACACCTGTTTTCTCCCTGTCACCCTGCAGCGTCCGTGAATTCTGCGTGACTCAGGGCTGCTGCACTGGCTGTTTATTTTCTGGGGTTCTGGTTCCAGAAAGACACAGAGAGACAGGCTGTGCGGTTTCAAAAATATTTTATTTTCTGAAATAGGCGTAATGTCTCAGCTTTGTCTTTCCTCGCCTCTCTCCACTCGAGGAGGCGGAAGCTATGACGAGGTGACATGGGATGGCGTACATCACACCTGCGTGACGGATGATGGCAGCTTTGGGGAGGGCGTAAGAGACGCTCACCCAGGTGCACGTGGCCAGGACGGGAAGGCGGTGGGCATTGCTGGGCTGCCGCCGAGACCCACATGCACCCTGTGAGGGGCCCACCTCAACCTCGTTTCTTCAGCCTCGGATTTCAGAGAAAGCAGAGGTACCAACAGCTCAGAGTCCCTCCCCTGGGTAAAGCAACCCCCACGCGTGACGTGACCTTACGCGTCGTTTGGAATTCAACCGTCACTAATGCTAGATGCTTGTTCAAACCCTCTTGTGTCACGTGCAAAGTGTGGCGGGATTCTTTTCTTCTGAGATTCGATCTCTTGTCTTTGCCACAGACTGGATAAAAGTGTTTGGGGTAACTTGGCGACAGGGATGACGGGGGCAATCCCTTGCTTCTGTACCCAGGAGGGTTTTGCTCTGCACACAGAAGGAGCCCGCAAAGCACTGGATGTGGTGTGACTTAGATTTTACAGCTTGGGTTGCATCTGGGCATCGGTCAGGCCCCATTTGGCACCTACTTTAATGATGGAATAATCTGGAGCCCGTTCTCCTCAGCCTTCGCCAGCCATTGATAAGAGTAAACGCTTCCAGTGGGCTGCCCGCGCGGGCCCCTGTGAGTTACAGCTACGCACAAGGGGAGGGAAACTTCACAACAGTGTGGGTCAGGCAGCTGGGCAGAGATGGTGCATGGGACCACAAGGACACATGGACGTTACAGATGCCAGCATGGCCCCGGAGGTGACCCTTCCTGTGAGTCCTGATGGCCCGGTGATGGCTTGGCAAAATGGGGATCTAAGGGGACATGGCCTTAATCTCGTGCCCTGCGGTCACCCCACCCTTCACCCCCACGGTGGTGTGGCTGGGGTGACATGATGCTCAACAGTCTCCAGAGGAGGGCCGAGCGGTGGCCTTGGAGTCCTGGCCTTGCTGGGGGCCCTCGCAGGAGGCGTCCTCACAACTTCGATGCCGATGCCAGGATTGCAGGTGAACAGAAGACTCCACGGCCGCCAGAATTCTTTATCCCTTCAGGGGCCCTAGTTAGATGTAAAGAGAAAGGGGGAAAACACACAAGAGTGAGGGATTATTAAGACACAAGAGTGAGCTGACAAAAGGTGCATCTTGTTAACGGAACTGAGAAGGCACTTCACCCAAGGCCTCGGTTCCAAACATCGTGCTGGAATAGAAGAAGCAGAGATCCCTGGAAAAGCGGCGAATTCTAGGAGTAGGGCTTGGAAGACACAGCGTGCCTGGGCCATCGAGGAGTGCCAGAAAGTGCAGAAATAACCAAACAGAGAAAGACAGGAGCGTGCCAAACGCAGGCGGAAGCCAGCCTGAGAGAGTTCCCAGTAGTCGAAAGCTAAAAATCTTAGCAAGAAAATCACACAGTTGTGGAGCCTGTAGCTCAGCCGGTGGGGCGCCGGCCACATGCACTGAGGCTGGCGGATTCGAACCCAGCCCGGGCCAGCTAAACAACGACAACTGCAACAAAAAAAAAGCCAGGTGTGGTGGCGGGCACCTGTAGTTCCAGCTACTCGGGAGGCTGAGGCAAGAGAATCTCTTAAGCCCAAGAGTTTGAGGTTGCTGTGAGCTGTGATGCCACGGCACTCTGCCCAGGGCATAGATTCTGTTTCAAAAAATAAATAAATAAAAAAAAATAATAACACAAAGTTGGAATGTAACCCAACGCATAAAAATAAACATATCCATATAAAAAAATGTTGGATGAATGCGTATGCGAAAGAAAAGGAGAGACCAATCTGCCTTGTAGAAAGAATCCCAAATAATTTATGCAGACACACGTTACTCTGACCTCGTGAGAAATATCAGAAAAACAAGACCCTACGAAACAGGTGAGCATTCCTCCAACAAAGTGTCCAGGTCTTCAAATGGTTATTCTGGGACAGAAAGAGGATGTTAGTGGGAAAAGTCGTGACAGGAAAATAAAATGCAGCATTTGGTTTTAAAGGGGTGCATGACGGGGGAGTGGCAGAGGCCTCGGCACAACTCACACTTTTGCTTTCATGGGTTGTTTGAATTCTGTATAATTTGGAAGCAAACGGAACTCAGATCCCGCTGTCTGGGACCCCTGAGGCTCACGAAGACCCTTGTGGAGCACGGTGGGAATCCCTGACCTCCAGCTGTCTCAGCGCACCCACAACAGCCCCACGAACAAACAGATTCTCAAGTCTTGAGGACGTCTGCAGGTGGTGCCGGCTTGTCCCCCAACCAGGGCTGACTATGGCTAAATAATTACACATTTAGGAAAAAAAACAGGTGGTTGGAAGTGAAGGTGAGGGAGTGGCTGGGGAGAGGGAATGCCAGGGGGTAAAGCCCACCCAGAGCAACCGGGCTCAGCCAGAAGGCAAGTCCAGACTTGGGGTGCTCGGCGCCGGGACCACCCACCCTCAGAACTCGTGCAGGGGGCTCCCCTGGATTGAGACGTGCTGCCAGTGGACAGCACACAAGGGATTGGAAGGGTTTGGGTGAGAACAAGTAAAGTGTGGTAATAATTATACATGCAATTCTAAACATGTTTCTACATCCACACGCTGTCCACTAAAAACTATGCATACGTTTATACGTCTGTATGCTGTCTCACCAATGGCTATATATACAATTCTAAACACATTTCTGTATGCATGCTCTATCTCAGTAATAACTATATATGCAATTCTAAATACCTTTGTTTATCTACACGCTATCTCACTAGTAACTATATATGCAATTTAAATACATTTCTATACCCATGCGCTATCTCACCAATAACTATATATATAATTCTAAATACATTTGTATATCCACAGGCTAACTCACAAATAACAATGTATAGAATTCTAAGCACATTTGTATATCCACATGCTATCTCACCAATAACTATATGTGCAATTCTAAATACATTTGTATATCTACGGACTATCTCACCAATAACTATATGTGCAATCCTAAATATATTTGTATATCCACACACAATCTCATAATAACGACAAATGCAATTCTAAATACATTTGTATATCCACGGACTATCTCACCAATAACTACAAATGCAATTCTAAATACATTTGTATATCCACGTACTATCTCACCAATAACTATAGGTGCAATCCTAAATACATTTGTATATCCACATGCTTTCTTACTAATAACTATGTATGTATACAATTCTAAACATGTTTTTATATCCATACAAGGTCTCACCAATAACCACAAATACAATTCTAACTACCTTTGTAAATCCATATGCTGTCTCCCTTCTATCTATATATACAATTAAAAACGTGTAATGTATTTGTGTATTTTTAAAATGTAAATTTTAAATAAATTGTATAGGCATATGTATGTTCACCTAGATATTTATAAAATATACCTATATCTATATGAAGTTGATGACTTTATGTTAAATATATATTGTAATAAGATTGGCACGTGGCCAGGTGCACTGGCTCACACCTGTGATCCTAGCAATTTGGGAGGCTGTGGCAGGAGGATCACTGGAGGCCAAGAGTTGGAGACCACCCTGGGAAACAGAGCAAGGCCAAAAACAAAATTAGAATAATTAGCCGGGTGTGGTTATGTGCACCTCTAATCACAGATATCAGGAAGGCTGAGGCAGGAGGATCGCTTGCGGTTGCAGTGAGCTGTGATTGTAGCACTACATTCCAGCCTGGGTGACAGAGGAAGCTCCTGTCTCAAAAGAAAAAAAAGGTACAAATGTTGTTAATTAAAAACAATAAATAGAGGCTCAGCACCCGTAGCACAGTGGTTACGTGCCAGCCACTTATGTTGAGGGTGGTGGGTTTGAATACAGCCCTGGCCAGCTAAACAACAGCTAAAGAACTGCAACTACAACAAAAAATAGCTGGGCATTGTGGCTGGCACCTGTAGTCCCAGCTACTTGGGAGTCTGAGGCAAGAGACTCGCTTAAGCCCAAGAGTTTGAGATTGCTGTGAGCCATGACGCCACAGCACTCTACTGAGTGTAACATAGTAAGACTCTGTTGCAAAAAAAAAAAAGAAAAAAAATACATATAAATAGAATATCCCCTTTCCCCTTCCACAGAGACATGCGGATACATACACACAGGTGGACAGATGAAGCAGGCAGAGATCTATAAACAGACAGACTTTAAAAATACACATCTACATATATAGAAATAAATGTATAAATGTATCTATGTCCATACATGTTGAAAAGATACTACTTTTATATAATGACTAAATTAAATACAAACATCATTGAATTTGATTTCATCTTTTTCATTTTAATTCGTTTCTTATATGGTTTGCAGAAAGGTGGAAATTTTTGTGTGGGCCATATTATTATTACACTATTATTGTACCACTGCACTCCAGCCTCATCTCAAAAAACAAAAAACTAGAAGAAAAGTCAAGAATGATGGGTTTGGTTTCAGCACACGCTGATCCTGTTCCAGTGTGGGGAAGATTTCAGAGTCTGTTTGCACATCTGTCAGTGGTAGGCCTTGGGCAGGTGCCTCAGAGCTTGGCCCGGTGACCATGGCAGCAGCATTGCCCACCTTCGACGATTCACCTGTGCCGTGTTAAAGGACGTGTCCTGTGTTAAATAGGGGTTTCCCAGAAGCGGGGGCTTGGTTTGGAATTATGCAGCATGGTATTCATGGACCCAGGGAGGGGAGCCTGGTAGGAACAGTGAAAGGGCTGAGCTCTAACTTGGTCTGGGCTCACATTTCAGCTGTGTTTCTGCCCTGGGGCGTGAGCGTGTGTGTTTGTACATGTGCACTGTGCCACGCGTTGTTTCCTCGGCCTGGAAGGTTGTTTCTTGCTAGTCCGTGGGGAGAATGCTGCCTGCCTCTTCAGAGCTCCGCCTGTGAAAAGCCTCCTCCAATTCCACTTGTGTCCCCGGGCCCCGTACCCAGACTTGGAGGTCTGTCTGCTGGTGTTCAATGGCACCCAGCCCAGACGTCGGCAGCAGGACGGATCAGAATGTGCCCTGATCATCATCTGACCTTGCCGTCTCCCCCAGCCGGGAATTTGCAGTCTCAGAGAGGTTTGAGACACGTTCGGCTGCTGGAAGGTTGGAAGGGTCCGAGGACAGGTTTGTTAAATGAGCGTCCTGGCTGATCTGTGTCTTCCCCCCAAAATCACGTGTTCAAACCTCATTCTGAGGGTATTTGGAGATGAGGTCCTGACGGAAGGATTTACCTTACAATGAGGTCATCAGTCTGGGAGGCTAATTAGACGAGATAATGGCACAGACAGGCACAGAGGGACGGCCCTGGGAGGATGCAGGTGAAGACGGCGTCTACATGCCAAGGAGAGGGGCCTCGGGAGGGACCAGCCCCAGACACCTTCATCTCGGACTTCCAGCCTCCACGACGTGAGAGAATGAACGTCTGTGGATGAAGCTCCCCGATCTGTGGTCTTTTTCTTTTTTTTGCAGTTTTTGGCAGGGGCTGGGTTTGAACCTGCCACCTCCGGTATAGGGGGCCAGCGCCCTACTCCTTTGAGCCACAGGCACCGCCCTGGTCTGCGGTCCTTTTTACAGCACTCTGACCACTACTTTCAAGGGAACTCCATTTTCTGAGATGCCGTTTTTGTTATTTCTTCATTTCCCCATGATTCTATGACTTTGCTGGGACTGTCTTTGTTTTCCTGAACACTTTCTGATGAGGAGCGGCCTCTCCTAGCACCTTGCTATTTGGAAGATGCCACTTTGCCAAAAGTGTCATCGTGATGAGATTAACCTGATACAGCTCCTCAGCATGCAGCATTGCTAATAATTATTATTGCCTTGGTGGGGGACAGTCAGTGGGGGAGATAATGTGAGAGAGAGATGGAGAGAGGGACAGAGAAAGAGAGGAAGAGAGAGGGAGAGAGAAAGAGAGGGAGAAAGGGAGAGAGAGGGAGAGAGAGGGAGAGGGGGGGGAGAGAGGGGGAGATAGAGAGGGATA